>PVIC010000277.1:109261-138205 GCA_004025085.1 Thryonomys swinderianus
GCTTGTGAGGCAGGCGCCGGAACCACTGAGCTAACCCTCCGGCCCAGGGTATATATCTCTTTAGACTACTGTTATTACTAAGAATCAGATGCGGTTGCCACTGTCCTGTTTTCATTACAATTCATACAATTTTATAATATATTTGTAAGCCATTAAAGTTAGAGTTAGAATATTCTTCACTCTACAAACTCAGTGTTACTTTTAATGATTATGCAATAAACAAACACCTGAAATTACCTTAAATAAACCAAGGTTGACCTATAGTTTCATAGAAAAAAAATGTGATCTAGACTTTGCATATATATATAGCTACACACACACACATACATATGTATATATTAATTTTTTATTTTTCTTGAGACAGGGTCTCGCTTTGTAGTTCAGACTGGCCCTGAGCTCACTATGTAGCCCAGGCAAGCCTTGAATTCAGCAATCCTCCTGCCTCTGCCTCCCGAGTACTGGGATTACAGGCGTGAGTCACCACACTTGGCTGGGGTCCCTTCTTTTTGAAGTGTGCTTTCAGAACAGAAGACTACTGCCTACAACCGGAAATTACTGTATTGCTGTTTATCCTGCTACTTTGATAATTTAGATCTCAGACAAGATTCCTAGTTGTGACCACCAGAATTTCTGGCACAAAGGAAATCTAATATTTTCAAGCTGCTTTCCTGAGGAGACAGAGTAGGTCCACAGATAGAGGGGAAGATACCACCTCAGGGACAAGTAAAAAGCTCAACAATCAACCAGAAGTCTAACCCCTTGACTCTTGTCAATTTAAGAATTTGCTGGGTATGTTGGCACATATCTGTAATCCCAGCACCCTGGGAGGCTGAGGTAGAAGGATTCCAAGTTGTAACCCACGTTGGTCAATTTAAGACCTCACTCAAAGCAAAAATTAAGAAAGGGTTAGGGTTGTCAACTCAATGCAAAGGCCCTGGGTTCAATCCCCAGTACTATACTTAAAAAAGGTAATTCATACAAAATTTTATTTAAAAAGAAAAACCTGAGGACAACTTATAAAAACCTAGACTTAGGGAGTGTGAGACAGTGTCCAATTTACTTTAATAATTATCACAGCAACATAGTGACATATCAAATCATCAAAAGTGACTCTAGCACCCTGCTGCATATTTAAGAGCCTTGTAGGCTTAGAGCCACTTGCTGTCAAGTGTAATTGGGCAATCTAGGTTAAGACAAATGTCCAAAAGGGAAATCATTCACCAATGGGCCTCAGAGAACAAAACAGATATGCTCATTTAAGTCACCACAGAAATATCATATCTTTGTACCTAAGGGGCAAGACAAAAAGTTACAGTTATCCTAATAAATTTTTACTCCATTGAAACTACTCAGAAGTCATTTTCCCTTAGTAATAGAAAAATGTATTTTTCTTACCTTTACTGAATAACTTATTTAAACTGTGTTCTTAAATTTTTAAAAGATGTCACTTCCCAGGATCAAGGCTTAACCAGTTTCTGAAAAGCAATCTGGTAGCAGATTTTGGCATTTAATGGGTCAGTCTTCACACATTCCTCAGTGAATTTTTTTTTCTTTGTTGCTATTTTTAAGAATAACTGTTCTTGAACAAGGATTTTAAACATTCCTTGCATTAAGATGCTCAGCCTGAGCTCACCTCTTACTTCCTTTAGGTAGTATTTCCTTAGATATGGCAGATTTCAAGAGACCATTTACAAGAAAAGGACCAGCTGTACAGATTTACAAGGGAAGCACAAATTCATCCAAGCTCTTCTTTGAGGGTGTTATTAAGTCATCCAATCTGTCCTCAAACTTGTGGTACTCCTGCCTCAAGCCTCTAGAGTAGCTGGGGTAAATGGTGTGGACTGCTGCACCCAGCTTTTCAACACATCTTAAATGGAACATATAAGGTTTAGAAAAAGAAAGACCAGAAGCCAAAAACTAAGCAAAAAATAACTGGTTAGAACAGAGAAAGTACAACGGTGTCCCAAAACAAAACATTAGGAAAAGCGAAGTTTCTTTCTAGACCCTTATATAGGTAACTTCAAAGTAGACATTCTATTTCAACTAAATGCTACCTGCACAATTTACATCTTTACGGGGGCATGGCCAGCTTATTAACTTAGAGCCCATTTAGGATCTTTGATTGTCAGCTGGTGTACAAGCACAAACATCATCATGAAATTTTAAAGCATTCATTTATGTCATTAGACACATAACTCTAATAAAAGCCTGTGTTTCAGGCATAGGCCAGAGACCTAGCCCAGAAATACTGTGTGGTTCACTTCATCAGTGTATGTGGTATACCTTCACTTTCCTCATGCCAAACAAGAACACCAGTGAGAGATTTGTAAATGTTTTATGTACAAAGTACTTGGAAAATAAAATATTACTTTACAATACCATAAAGGTCAACATGAGGACCTTTACACAGTTCATCCTCATTAGAGATCAACCAAGTCACATGAGAGACACATCAATAACCTCCATAGCTAAGTAATTAAATTATACTCTCCTTACTGGGGAAAGTATTAGAATTTGTAGATACATTTATTTTTAATTTTAAAAATTTATTTTTAATTAAAAAAATGATCAAATGATGTACTGATCTCTTCTGCATATTTTCATGTTGTATCTTAAATCCTGAACTGTGGTGTCTGAGCACAGTAGCCTTCCTAAACTCTACCAAAGTCTTGTATGGTGTCCTCTTATTTTGCATCTTGACAGGCACCAGGACTTTTCTAGCAGCTGTCTTAGAATTAAGGCAGTGATTAGTGATATGAAGGAAGCTTGGAAGTACCTCTAAGAGCTAAAAGCAGAGGACAGTGAGTTTACATGGAGATGAAGGAACTCAGAACTGAAACAGTATTGAGAATTTTGTAATAAAAATGTGCACCTCCAGTCTAAACTGTCACATTACACAGCTCACATATGACCTGTAACCTGCTATATACACACATTTATCTCTTACACAAGTCGATATATCTCAGTCTGACAAACAGAACAACATGTGAGAAGAGCCACCTTCTTCAGTGAAGCAAAATATGGATTCTCACTTAAATTGAGCCCTATACTGGCAGACAGTAAAGGCAGGTCATGACAAAATGCAGGTGTAAGGAACGCTAAGACCCTGAGACTAACATAATTATCTTCCCCACTTTCTAATTAACAAACAGACAAACAAAAAAGCCATGAGGAATAACGGCCACACAGAATGGGCAAAACATGGATGGCTTACCTTATAAAGTATCTCAATGAACAAGATGGAAAGTGCCAAAGTATGAACAAGAAAAAGCTTTTACACTGAAGTATTAATTTGGTTTCTTAATGTGGAGCTTTGTCTTTATATTAGTTGCAAACACCAAGTTCCCAGACTAACAATATAAAAAGTATTAACTAAGAATGGTATGCTTCAGCAAAATACAGCATCAGTTCCACAGTAATACCACAACTTTGCACAAAACCAGGGGAAGAATAACTGAGTCTATGTAATGCTAGTAATACATCAAACTCTTGGAATCTAACTATAACGAAATTATTTTCACTGGGGTACAATGTTTCTCCTAGTATGTATGCCCTCAGCCAAGTAAATGAAAATAAACCCTTCGGAAAAATTTTTTTCTTCTGTCAGACACAACAGGCTTCATGACATTCTTTTAAAGTCTTTTGGGAGATAAGGTTGAACAAGTAGCTTAATGTAAAACAATCGCAGGCACCTTAGTGAAAATCACAGTTCACCTTCTAATGTTAAGAAATATACATTTTTTAGGGTTCCCATCATTCAAAAATGTTAAAGATTTAAACATGCCAATTAAAAATCTACCCCCCATACTTAATTATCCCCAAACTGCATTTCTAATACTTGGACTTTTATTTTCTGTGTATTGACTATCATTTCCAAATCTAAACCCAACTGTATTTCATGTGTATGCATACATACACATACCTCCCCTTAATTAATAGATTCCACCCACCAAGGTCATAACTTATATTGCCTTGTTACTCATATAATTCTCAAGAGAAAAAGTATACTTAAGTTCTAAAATTCTTCCGTCTTCCTCTTCTAATACCAGTCTGTGCTTTGTCTTTTATAACAATACAGGTCTAGTCTAATTGCAAATTTTCATAATTTGTAGACAGCATATGTATAAAATTTAAATAATCACTACATATTTCTGAATATTTCAATTTTCTAAATACTAAAAATTATTTTAAATAAGGTATTTTTGAAATATCTTACAAGGCAATAACCATATATACTTTAATAATCAAACATTACATCTATCTATGCACCTACCTACCTATCAATGAAAACCAAGAGCTACTTTTGTGTAATGAAAAAAAGTTCTTTAGTTCCTGGAAGAGGTGCTAAAACCTAATTTGTTCAACATTAAGAAATTTAATCATAGTAAAACACTATCAGAACTTAAAACTAAAGCAAATTCATAGTAGGTATGTTTAAAATTCAGTGACCTCATAGATTGGCAGGACCAGGGGTCATTAGAGATTCACAACCCACCTGCCTGTATTTTCTGTACAGGGACTTTAAGAACCAAAATAAAAGATTAGGTTAGTTTCAAGATATAGCAACCTCTAATAAGACCAACTTAGGAAATCTTTCAAGGGTGAAGGTTAAGAAGATTTCAACTTAAAACTCAGTTAAACAAAACACTAATAAACTGAGGTTACTTAGCTGTACTTTAATCTTATTTTACTGACTATAAATTCCAACTAACAACCCCAAGTGTTTCACTTAATTTTCATGAGAGTGTCAAAACCAGGAATTCTTTGAAACTCTCTAGAATACATCCTAAGAGCCCACAAGATATTTCCCTACAAGGGGAAAATGGCTATTACCACTAATGACATCAGTTAACAAACTATCTTGCAATTTGCCAAGTCACACAAATCCACTTTCACAATCCTTCAAATAAGTATTCAAATAAGTTGTCTTCAAATTATTCATTTTAAGAACTTATTCAACTGTATTATCAAACTGAATAGAAGCCAAACATATATTTAACACATACTAAACAGTATTAAAAATTACAAATGCCATTTATACAATGGGTTCTTTAATTATGAAAAATTGTAAAAACAATGCAGTCTCTAAGGCAATTCCTAGGGCAAGCTGCCATCTTTCTCACTCACCAAAATGTTATTTGGAAGTGATTATCAAAAGGAAAATTCACCTTTAAACATAAACTGATTAACTATGTAAACTATGTATCAAATATATCCATTCAGTTTCCTTCAGGTATCTATTACTTGACACAACTTCTTAAAGAAATCAAAAGTATCAGTAATTACTGTCATTCTTTCTTAGTATGAACAAGTTTATCCTCTCACATAATTTCTTGTTTTCTCTGTTTTTTTAGTGCTGGGGATGAAACCTAAGGTCATAAGCACACTGGGCAAGCATTCTACTGCTGAGCTCTATTCTTTAAGACTCTCATTATCAGATTTTTAGAAGTTCAGCAATTTTTCAGATTGATCACCAAAATAATATTGAGTATTTAAACTTAACATGCAAGAATGAAGAACTTAAATGATCACAGTATTGGCATCTTTAAAATTTTTTAAGCCTAAGTCACTTAATTCTCTTAAGCGATCAAAACCCACTGCTGCAATGAGCTTAGAACAGTTCCTTGAGAAATCTGACTAGGCTGAAAGCTTGGAAATGTTGGCTTTGGTCGTGACCAAAGCAAGACTATGTCTCTGGCTTCCCTGTGCTGCAATTCCCACCCTCCCAATAAATATACCCACCGGTGTGAATTGACAATGTAGTCCAAAGAGCAAGGCAGGTAACGGAGTCCAGATCCTCAAAATGGCAGTACAGGGCATAACCACTAGGCCACCTATCAGTTCAGTACAAAAAGTACAACCCTGTGCATCATGGTGTAAAAGCTGGGGCCTAGGTTTCGCATTGTGCATCTCACACCTATGGAAATAACAAGAGGAGTAAAATCTATAGAAATTCACACACCCTATGAAAGTGGGTGCTCACAGAAGACTGGTGTCAACACTTGGAAAGGAAGGTTGTTGGTATGGCAATTACACACCCAAAGTTGGATGCAAACAAAATTTTTACAATCAATCCCGTTGAGTCTGACAATGAAGAACTCAACATGGGTTTGATGTTTGTCAACAATGCTTTGCAAATCATGACACCAGTCTATTATGCTTATGAAGATTACTACCCCACAAAAATCTAACACCCCTCAAGAATACTTTTTTCCTTTTAAAGAGTTGGAAAGATTTCAACTATGAAAATTTGGACTAAAAGCAACAATGCCCTCAACCTGCTATTCTCTGGTTTTAAACTCTTTTATCACCTGACCTTGGAAAGATATGTTGACACATTGAAAGCTTAAGGTGGAGAATTCCAGAAAAAGGGAACTATGACCCAAAGATGTGTGACAAGTTGATTTGTCAAGGAACGAATGTGGATTTTCTGTGGGTCAACAGTTCTGAGAAAGTAAAAAAGAAATCTTCCAAAATACAGAGTGGATTCTTCACAAGAAATAAAATCACTGCTCTTGACTCACACCCTCCCCATGTTCCTGTCAGTTCACCAACTAAGTGCGTGCCTTGCTGGGCCCATTTTCCCATGGTCTGTAGAAGGCGCTGTGAAGCACATCCTGTTCTAGCTCTGGGGCCCTTCCCCCCTCTGCAGCCTTACCCAGTGCAGAAAATGCGCCCCCTACTGACGCCAACACTCATCGCCTTTAGCCGACTTGGCTGCAGTGCATTTTGGGTGGGGGCTGGTATTTTCATGGCCATAAACCAGAAGCAACAATGCAGATTTATAAAGAAACTATATCAAGCTATTCAAGAGATTTCCCTTTTTTCATCTTGAAGGGTGAAGATTCAGGCACAAGAAGCATCAGGGATGGGTACTGGGTGTGGAGGGATGGACAGCATTCAAATGGCAAACACAGGAAACAGTTTTGTTCTTTTTCCCCTCTTAAGCCTTTGTCTGTGAAATGGGGTTATGGCAAGAACTGTCCAGAGAAACTGGTGAATGTAAGAACATTAAGAAGACAGCGTGGGCGTGTGTGTGGCTAAAAAGGATATTAGACTTTGGAACCCTATCTTGGACAGAAGAGGAAGAGAAGCAATCGCGCCTTTTCCAGCAACCAGGTGGTGGGGGGTAGCTCAAAGGAAAGAAGAGGTAAGAGGGTGGTCACATAAGAGGGTGAAAGAACTACTCCTCATTCATTGCAATTTTTTACAAAACCATGAAATAGTTTTTTGCAGCTTTCTGAATTTCCATTTTCTGCCATCTTACTGTAAAGTTGGTGCTCAGAAAGCTTTTAAGAGATCGTGCTGACCAGGCAACCGAGACTGAGAAAAGGGGGTGGTGAAGGACTGAGATAGGATAGGAGCGAAGCCTAACATGTTGGGGAGGCAGGATTGCACCGGGGAGGCAAAGACTTTTCACTCCTTACCAAGCATGCTCCCCGCCCCCCAGTCTACTCACCCCTCCTTCAGCTAGGGGTGGGCAGACTTAGCAGAAGGCTTGTTCCAAGCACTGGGGTGTGCGTGGGGGCTCGTTTTGGGAAGGGGGCGGGAGGGATTACTCTCAGGGATGCGAGAAGATCGATTCTGGCTGGGGGCGGGGTGGGGAGGATGCCTTTAGGTCCAAAAGCCCCGAGCAGCCAGGTTGGCCGCCCGCCTCGGCAGGATCGCGGGGCGGAGAAGGGGGTCGGGCTGCAGGAGGCGCCTGGACCCCCGAGCAGCGCCCAGGTGGCGGTCCTCGCCGGGACGGGCAGCGCGTCCGCAGTGGAGTGTGCACAGGAGCGTGAGCACCCAGAGGTGCAGCGCGAACAACAATGCGCCCCGCGCCCCCGGGCGTGCGGCAGGCGCGGCGCGGGGCAGGGTAGGGTAGGGCCGGGTCGGGCCCGCGCCGCTTACCTTGACTCGGCCTCGAGGCGCGCGCGGGGCCGGCGTGCTCCGGGGCCGGACGGCGGCGGCGACGGCGGCGGGCGGATGGCGGCGGCACGGCGAGGGCGGGGAGGGCGCGCCCGGGGCCTCGTCGCGCTCCGGCTCGGCGGGCTCCGGCTCGCGCCGCAGCCGCGGCTGCTGCCGGGGGGCGCGGCGGGCGCAGCAGAGCGGCGGGCGGCGGCGGCGGCGCGAGCGGCTCCCTCCAGTACCCGCGCAGGCGGCGGCGGCAGCGTCGTCGAGCAGTGCAGACAAAGGAGGGGCGGAGGGAGGAGACGGAGGGTGTGGGAGCGGCAGCTTCACCGGAGCGGGCGAGCAGGCGGCGGCGGCGGCCGCGCTTCCCTCGCTCCTCGGTGGCGGGGACCGAGAGAGGGAGCTGTGTCTGAGGAGACGCCAAAATCCCCCTTAGCGGTGCCTGCGGGAGGGGGAGGGGGAACAAGATGGCGGCGGCCGGGGGGCGGGAGTTCAGCTCATGGATCCCGGCGGGCGGCGGAGGGGAGACCGGGCCGACGGAGGCGGCAGCGGCAACGGGCGGGGGAGGGGGCCGATCCCGCGTCTCCCCTCAGCAGACAATACAAGCGCCTCGGAGCGAGTCCCCGAACCTGCCCTAGCCAAAATGGCGGCCGAGAAAGAGCGGAAGTGACGTAAGTACTCATTAGCATAAGAGAACTCATTGTCCAGCTAAGTAGGGGGGGCAATGGGGGACAGCACCTTATCCCTCCATGTCCCCTAGGGATAACTCTTTAACTTCCATCAATGCTTTCACCCAACTTTCCCTGGGGGAGATGCACCCAGCACCCCATCCCCACCTAAGGGAAATTATATAATCCCCACTGAGTGGGAGCTCTCGCGAGAACCTGAAGGATTTGCCATTGACCCACTAGGAGGCGCCGTGGATAATGGCCGCACTGCGCTCTTAGGGCCCGTGTGCTTGGCGGGCGCCTTCCTCTGGCCGCAGCCCCAGCGGCGGAGGCACAAGCAGCGGGCCGCAGCACGCCCAGCACTCAGTCAGGTGGCCGTGCTGGGGATCCTTGCGCGGGCCCAGCTGAGCCTGGACTACATCTGGAAGGAGGGGTGTGCAGGGCAGTTCCACGTGCTTGGAGGCACTAGCTCTCGCAGGCTAGGCGGCAGCTGGAGGGGGCAGGGACACCTGCCTTAAATTAGGTGTGATGGCCTCGTGCTGACTCACAAGCCCACTTGAGAGATGAGGCCACCTCAGGGCCCTGAGGCCTTCCTAGTGAGGTGGGTGTTCAGAGGACAAGGGCTGCATTTTACAGGTCTGCTGTTGCTGGTACTTTACATTCTTCCAGTTCAGTCATGGACTCTTCTCTTTGGCCTGAGGAAAACAAGTGGGATCTCTAGTGTTTTGAGGCCAGTGGACTGGTGAAGCCAAAGGATGAAGTGATGTTGCTAATGGCCCTCCATAAGATCCTTAACAGCTTTGCAACTCTAGGGCAAGTTCTAGTGCTCCCACAATCTGGATAGCATGACAGCACATGGACAGAACGCTTAAAAATGTAAGGCCAGTTTCAACACCTTCCAACCTACGTCTTATGGTATAGTGCATCTGAGAGTGTTATCAGTGGTGAAACGTATTTAAAAGTAATGAATGGCAAAGGTGAAGGATTAACCAAGGCTACTTTTTCAATACAAACTCCGTAAATACTTTCACTGTTTATTTCCAAGTTAAAATAGTTTCAAATAATACTTAACATCCCAACAGAATCCAACAAACTAGATGAGTTGTGTGGCTAACTATACCGGTTAGCAAGTTTAACAAACTTTCATCCAACACACTGTTCCATTGATATCTGCAATTCTCTTAACATGTTTAAAAGCCTGTTCAATAGAAAACAGGAGCTAGAAAAAGTTTAAAAAAAAACAGGAGGGGAGGGTTGGGGCAAAGCATTTGACTCAGGACAATGCCTAATACAGGCAGAAAGCTACCATTCAATAAGCAAAGTAAGATCTTTACTTTTCCTTAGATATACTTAAGATTTCATAGTAATAATACAAAGGAACATCTGGATTCCATCATTGGCCTCGTTTATGAAGCAAAAATGTATGCTGTATTCAGATATAAATGTTTATAAAGATTTTACAGTGTTTATGTCACCAGATTTACTACAAAAATGCATCTAAATAGTCCAGATTTTTTTCTAAATGACTTCCAAATAGTGAACAGTGAAGTTCAATTCCAACAGGGATAAAAGTGTTGTAATGATTATGGGAAGACAAAACTTTAGGTGACGTATGAAGCAATGCTTTACAGTAGGGTTTTCTGAAGTGGTTAATTTCTGTTCCACATACTTCACAGTGAAAACTTAACTGAGTTTAAAGAAAATAAATTCTCAGCACACCAAAAACAATGAGCACTTTACAATTCTGTTACTATATAATTTTACATGAAGCTCTGGTGAATTTTCTAGTTTTTTTTTTTTTTGAGACAGGGTCTCGCTTTGTAGTTCAGGCTGGCCCTGAGCCCACTATGTAGCCCAGGCAAGCCTGGAACTCAGCAATCCTCCAGCCTCTGCCTCCTGAGGGCTGGGATTATAGGCGTGAGCCACCACGCCCAGCACTGTGGTATGTGGTGTTGATGGCTGGTGGGTATGAGTTACCACGCCCAGCATTGTATGTAGTTACCCTAGATCGAACTCAGGGCCTTGCGCTTGCGAGGCAGGCGCCAGAACGACTGAGCTAAATCTCCAGCCCTCTAGTTCTTATTTTTGACCGTGGGAGTCACATCCCCAAGGAAAATGGGTCTCTGATGGGCTGGATGTATATATCTGGGCAAAACAATCCAAGTGGCTCTCCCTGGAGTGTGTATAGTTTAACTATGGCAGTGAGGGGAGAAGTTTAACTGTTCAAATGACAAAGTTAGTTTATTTCTGGTTAAGAGCAGAGAGAAATGTAATGAATTATCAGACTTTGTTTCATTAGCAAATTAAGCTCCAAAATACATAGATATACTGTTCACCAAATGTAATTAAATAACTCAGACACAAACTATTCTTTTTAGGTGAAAAGAAAGTCAACTAATCTTATTTGTTCAAAGTATGTTCTTATTCAAAAGCTATGCTACAGTTAGAAAGTAATTTTCTTTTTTTGAGACAGGGTCTCGCTTTGTAGTCCAGGCTGGCCCTGAGCTCATTATGTAGCCCAGGCAAGCCTCGAACTCAGCAATCGTCCTGCCTCTGCCTCCCGAGTGCTGGGATTACAGGTGTGAGCCACCACGCCTGGCTAATTATCTTTTTTGAAATACCTGTGTTAGAGATGGCAGATAAAGGAAATACTTGTTCTGGCTTTATGGAATATAGGTATTATACAGAAACTACAATATGTATTTCATAAGTATAATTAACATTCCTCTCCCAACCTTTATCAGGCATAAAGAGCTATGAATTTAGTTTTTATAGAGCATTTCAGATTGTTCCATAAGAAATTCTGTAATCACGTACTCTAAAGAAACCAGCGACATTTAATTTAGAAACCCATATAGATTTATTTGTCTGTCTTAATATAGCAAGATGTAAATGAAAATTGCAACCCTTGCTTAGTAGGCTAGTAATTTTAAAATTTAATTTGAAGTAAAAAATGGAGTTTCTCCAGATAACGTATTTGTATAAAATTTACCTTACCTTATGGTTTATGCTCTAAGAGTATATGTTATAAAAATCAGTAACAGGGCTTCTTTTATATTTCAATTGAAATGAATATAAGTAGCAACGAATAACTTTCTCTTATGTAGTAACAAAAAGAGTCAGTAATCCTTTCAAGAAAGAGACTATTTCATTTCCTCCCAACTTGGATTCACCATAAACACGATCCACAAATGATATTGGAACCTGGTTTAAAAAAAAAAAAAGACATGTTCAAGTCAGTCCTCAAAATATCAGAAGGGAGGCTCAATAGGTGTATAGAATTACTACAACAAAAGTCCTTCATGTCAGTTTAGAATGAGACAGGGCCTCGCTTTGTAGTTCAGGCTGGGTCTGAGCTCACTATGTAGCCCAGGCAAGCCTGGAACTCAGCAATCCTCCTGCCTCTGCCTCCTGAATGCTGGGATGACAGGCGTGAGCCACCATACCCGGCACTGTGGTATGTGGTATTGATGGCTGGTGGGTGTGAGTCACCATGCCCAGCAGTGTATGTGGTTACCGGGATTGAACTCAGGGCCTTGCGCTTGCGAGGCAGGCGCTGGAACCACTGAGCTAAATCTCCAGCCCAGAATGAGGCAATTTTTAAAGCACTCATGTAAACAAATTAAACATGCAATTTATTATTTTAAAAAATCATATGGGCTGGGGATTTAGCTCACTGGTTCTGGTGCCTGCTTCATAAGCACAAAGCCACAAGTTTGATCCCCAGTACCAAAAATAAAATAAAAACAGGTCATATGGACCAAATCTAAAAATGTTTAAAAAAATACCTTACACTGACTATTCTATTGGCTTACTCAAGGAAAAAAAAAACTATAAAGTGGCCTTTCACTTAGTATACTCTGTTTCTCAGGTTTAAGTATAATTTCCATAAGAGAATCAGCACTATAGGATAGCTGTTTTCTAGGGCAATGGTTTAGTGTTAGGAATCTTCCCCTAAGAGCTTATTAGCTACATATACCCCCAGCTCTTGCTCTTATTCCTGCCCATTTTCATTTACTCACGAGAAATTCATTATCCAGTTTGAAGTTTGTTGGGAATTGATTACAAAAGAAGTGGCTAACAGACTCAAACCACAATACTGTGTGGTCAGACTAGGATGGAGGAGGCACCTGTAACTTATAATTATTTAAAAGGAAAAGTTGGGGTTTGAGATGTAGCTCACTAGTATAGTAATTGTGTGGCATGCACAAGGGTTCAACTAATAGCAATGAGAAAGAAAAAAAAGGAAAAAAGGGCTTTTAAGTCATAGTAGGTCAAATGTATTAATTTGAAAGTAAACTGAATTTTCACTGTTTAATACATGAACATTATAAATAACTGAACGCCCACGCTTAGTAGATATCAAAGTTATATTTTCACCACAGAAGAATATTTACTTTTCCTTAATGGAGACTATGACACATTTTAGCATCAGCTACATACCTCACCAATAGTGTAATTCATCTGCCTTGCTCGAACAATCATCTCCATCTGGAAGACGTAACCTTTAGAAACACATTTTTCTATTAACTTTTGTAGAACATCTTTTTTGTATAATCTGTAAGAAACCACAATATAGAAGAAAATTTGGGTTAGTACACTTGTCTATACCTATCATGGACATTCAAGATGAGTTCACTGGTATTTATAAAGCCTAAAATATTCACTAGCTATTGGTATAGAGAAAACTTCTCAGTTGATGACAATGACACATTTATCCTGAAGACAGGCCATGAAATTTGCTAATTAGTTTAGAATAATTTTGAAAAGATGAATCTCAGTATGTTCTAGAGGATTACTTTCCTACCACCAGAAATTATTAAAACATGCTAAAACAAATTACGTGATGCAGAAGTACTCATTTCTTTCAGTTTTCAAATTTCGTTAAAATTGATATTTAAAGTACACAGAAGATAAACTATTTAAATACTGGAACAGAGGACATGTCAGACAGGATGAAACAACTGCAAACAATTGATGATAAGAACCCAGTAGTTAGCATGCACTTCCTTGAAAATGTCTTTTTCCTAACATTTACTTAATAAATTTCCTAGGATAAATTAAGTCCTTCTAGGTTGAGCTGTTTAATCTAGGTTAAAACAGGAACTAGGCACCACAGGATGGAAGCAATTCTGATGGGAATCACCTAACTAGGTTACTGAGCGTGGGCCAAGGTGTAGCCTAACTGCAGTGGACTGCAGATCACACAGAGCTCACCCGATTTACAGAGTAAGACACAGGAGCTGGGAAGTTCTGTGGGGGAACACAGTCACTTTCTTCAGAAAGCTTCAATAGTAGGTGGGGAGCTTCCAGTTTTCAGAGGGGTTTTATTATTTAAATCAACAGGCACTGAGAAGGCAATTTAAGATGTAACTCTTCTTTTAAAAGTTAAGGTTATTTGAGCTTATGATGCCTAAGGATGCCATGTGGAACTAGGTTTGCAGGCTTCTGACAGTACCCCACCTTTTGGCTTTTAGTTGGGTAGAGTGAGATAGCACAGGTCTTAGGAGAACCTAAGATTGCTTAGTATGTGTATTCTTTTATCCACAGAGATCTCATAAGAAGAATTCAAAGTATGGAATATGGTGAGAAGAAAACCTGACAGTAATAATATTTTAATTTATTCAGTAATGAATTTGGACTAGGAGGACTGTGACAGTGATGAGACTTTTTTTTTTTTTTTTTTTTTTGAGACAGGGTCTCGCTTTGTAGTTCAGGCTGGCTCTGAGCTCACTAGGTAGCCCAGGCAAGCCTCGAATTCAGCAATCCTCCTGGCTCTGCCTCCCAAGTGCTGGGATGACAGGCGTGAGCCATCACACCTGGCACTGTGGTATGTGGTATTGATTCCTGGTGGGTGTGGGTCACCACACCCAGCATTGTATGTGGTTACCGGGATGAACTCAGGACCTTGCACTTGCGAGGCAGGCGCCAGAACCACTGAGCTAAATCTCCGATCCAAGTGATGAGACTTTTTAATATTATCTTGAAACGTGAAATAGGGTAATTGATTCTTTTCCTTAGGAATCATTTTCCTTCTCTGCCTTCCTTTTCCCCACTCTCCCCACAGTATCTTTAAAATTATAGCTAATGTTCATGTAGGTATATGATCCCATGAACAGGGTCAGAAGCAAGCTGACCTTTAATATAATTTGCTTTATATGGGACTGTAGTCTTTTGAGATTCCCTTTCTTTTTTAAAAAAATTTTTAAAATTTAAAAAAAATTTTTTTGTGGCACTGTGCTTCTAAAATAGGTACAGTTACCACTTGAGCTAAATCCCAGGGCCTTTTTTTATTTAGTAAAAGCTACTGACTCCAAAATCTGTGGATCTGACAATGAATTTTGTCCAATGACAAGCTGAACTTTATTATTTTTTTGTTTTGTTTTGTTTTGGTACTGCTTACAAGGTAGACCCAGTACCTTGAACTAAATCCCTAGCCTTGAACTTTATATAATTAATAAATCACTACTTGTATGAGAAAATGAGACTTAACCTTTTAAATCTGGGCAGTTAACAGGTCCCCTTTTGTGTATGGCTACTGTGTCATTTGTGCAGTACATGCCCCATCACTGCTGTGCTACCTGAGAGCCAGAGCTCCCATGAACACCCCAAGTCTTCACTCAAAACCATGGCGACTGTACAGAGACTGTAAGTACCACTATCTATTTTCTGCATTGCTGCTACAAGGCAGTAAGAGATCACACATGATTCTTTTGCCTTAAACTTGAAACTGACAGAACTGCTTTATTGGGTCCTTTTATGTATCCCAAGCTCTACTTTCTAACTTTTTAGTTCTAGAGATTTCATTGTCCTTTTTATCTGGCATTCAACAGCCAGCTTCTAGTTTGTGTATGCTAAGAGTCAATATTATTTAATGGATAACAGCAAATATCAAGTAATATAAATTAAGCAATACATAAGGCTTGGGGCCTTAAATGAATAGGCATTTTCTAGTTTCAGAAACTGGGGGTGGAGTGGGGTGGGAGGAGTAATCTTTAATTATCTGATGTGTCCATACAAAGTTCACACCTACTGGAGCAAATCTAAAACACCACACACAAACCCTCAGGACCAGACACAAAAAATCCCAGGGACCAAAGCTTGGCTCCAATTAGACAGGGAAAGGAGGGGACCCAGAGGAGGTGTAACTCCCAGATAAGAAGAGCCCTTGCCTATATGTCTGACCTTGAGTTCCTTTCCCAGTACTGCAAAAAGAAAAAAAGTAACTGAAAAGTACTGCAAAAAGAAAAATAAAAGTAACTGAAAAAGTTTCCCATAAGAAAGATTTTAAACTTTTTTGCAGGTAATGGTACACTCATTCAAATTGCAGAAACTACTGAAACCTGTGCTATGCCTAGAGCACATTCAGTAGCAGCAGTGTTCCAAAGGAGTAGCTGAGTCTCACACTATGTAAGAACATTCACCTGAGCCCTATATTCAACTTATTAAGAAAAATACAAAGATATTTATTTAGGTTTCACTGGCAGCTTCTAAGGAATTTCAATTTGTTTTTGTACCATTCCAGAACAAAAGCAAGGTAGAATGAACATTTCTTTAAAATAACCACTGTAACACAAGGCAAAAGGTTATAAACAGAAAAAAATTGTACTTCACCTGAAGCTTCCTGTTAAGTCAGATGCTCCTGGTCTCAGCAAAATCTGAGTTATAAAATTGGCCCCACGGCTGACAAAACAATCACATTTATCCTATTAAATACAGTGTTACAAACAGAAGAAATATACCAAAGAGCAGAATGCCAAAAATGCTAAACTATTCTCATAAAATCAATACTAATTTCACAAAAGTGATACACCAATTTCATAAATATAGTACAGTTGTACAAAATGTTAATCCTTTACAACAAAGTTTTAGTGAAATGAGATCTGGTACACATTTTTCAGGAAAAAAATTGGGATTTTAATTCCCCGTAAGTGATATTTAGCAGGGGACCTATAAAGCAATCATCCTTCCAAACTTCAAAAACAAAAAAGTTACAGAACTTATTCTACCAACAGTCAGGATCTAGAATTAATGGACACTTATCAGACAAAAAGTCTATGGATTTGATAAGGAATTTGTGAAAACAAACAGAAGGTAAGATTTAGTAAAGATTTTCCTTTTCAAATTCCAGTTAAGGAGGTAATAGGTCAGCCAGCATGGTACAGTACTTTTCAAGAATTTAAGGAAGTAGGAGAGGGTCTTCATTTTTGTTGATCTCTGGAAACTAACTCATTCCATAGTCTTATTCTGCCTGACCACTGCAACCAAACACCTCAAACTCAGGGCTTAAACAGTGGCAATTTATTTCTACAATTTTGGGTGCTGGTAACTTCAGCAGGGAACTGGCTTACAGTAGAGTAGCCTCACTCAGAGCAGAAAAAGAGCAAATCTTTGGCTTCTACTTCAGAGGACACTAATCCCATTTAGGAGCCTGCTGTCCACATGCCATCTTCTAAACATTATTAACCTCTCAAAGGTTCCTTCTACAAATTCCAAGAGGCTTTAACATAGGAATCTAGGTGTATACAAATGCTCAGTTCGTAACAATGACTTTTGGGTAATTGCTTTAAACACAACACACTATTAGTGTGTTACACATAGGGAAAGCCAGCAGGAGTGCTCCATGCTAGTCTTTGGCCTCTATTTAAGACAGCATTAACTCCATGTGCCAGATGACAATGTCTAAACTATCTGAAAGACTTACCTCCAAGTTCCAAAACACAGGAGGTTCTGGCTTTAACATATGAGTAAGGGGAAAACATCAACACTCCATCCCTAACAATGACTTTGGGTTGATAGCTTCAAACACAATTAATAGAGAGTATCAGTATCTAATAGCTATTAACATTTCAAAAGATGCCAAGGGTCTAAACAAAGTGACGTTTACACTTCAGCATTTTTTTTAAACCAGTATATGACACAATTTAATTCTCATTTTTCTTCAGTGTTTTTAATCGTTCAGAATCAGAAAAAGTTTTCCAGAAGGGATTGAAGCGAACAGCTTCTAAAGGCAAGACCTCCTTATTAAATATCTTTATACAAATCACAAGGCTAGAGGGTATCCACTGACATGATGACCAACATTTTTTTCCCTTAAATTTGTTTCTACTGGTTATGAAAATATTCCAAGATAGTTTATTTCCCAAAAAGTGGATTTAAGGAAAGAGATACGTGTATGCGTGCTTAATATCTATGCAAAGTGGTGTTTTAATTATTTTTTTCCAGACAACATCTGTGTTGCCCTGGCTCACCCTGTACTCCTAGATTCAAACAATCCTCCTGTCTTGGTTTCCTAACTGGGACTGGCAAACAGGTGTTTGCCGCCTCACTAGGCAATTTTTTTTTTGGTGGGGGTAGTCTCGCTTTGTCGTTCAGGCTGGCCCTGAGCTCACTTCGTAGCCCAAGCAAGCCTGGAACTCAGCAATCCTCCTGCCTCTGCCTCCTGAATACTGGGATTACAGTGTGAGCCACCATGCCTGGCATTACTATATGTGGCTACCTGGGATCTAAGCAGGGACCTTGTGTTTGCTAGGCAGGAGCCAGAACCATTGAGCTAAATTTCCAGCCCTAGGCAGTATATTTTTTAACTAGACAGTTTGGGTTTTCTACTTCTGGATCATACTAATGAGACCTAGAATTTTACTAAGACAATGTCAAGATTCATCACTATTAACAGTTATAACTAGATTCTGCAACTGAAAGCCTGTAATTTCTCTGGGATGCCCCAATTTTGGATAAAGGATGAATGACCAAATTCAGAGAGGCTTCAGAGACTATTAGTTTTCCATTCTGACTGGACAAGTGAATCACTTGGAAGCCTGTAAAAATCCTGATGCTCACAGCCCACTTTTGGGGACTTACTCACTCATATAGTGGTAGCTTTTTATGATTCTTTCCTTACATGATTCCAATGTTTAGCAGAAGATGCCTTATTCCACCCCTTTTATTTCATGGGTATTTGGGCAATTAAGTGTTTTAAATAATGTCCCAAGTTTTACAGTTGAGGCAGAACTGAGGTGAGCTTAATGATACATTAATGATAGCAATACATATATCTCATTTTCCCATAAACCTGAAAAGTATAGATGAAGTAGATTAAACATGATAAAAAAAGATTCAAGGTAATGCAGGGAATACATTTAACTAAATGTCAAATAGGATTTTCATACAAGTTTTGACTCCAAAGCCTCATTATTTTATGCTGCTTTATTAAAGATGAAATAATGAAGTATCTTATTTACTTAAAAGTTGCTAAAAAATATAAGGAGAAAATCCTACTTATTTACTGGCCAATAGTACAGACAGTTCACGTAAATCAACTGAAGATCAAATGCAGAAACTACTGCAGAACCATATTCTTTCTCCCAAAGGCTCAAAGGTCTGTGATGACTTTTCTTAATGAAGAACATCCAAAATAAAATAAGCAAAAGAAAATCCATAGTTAAGAAGAAGCTATCTGGGAATATTTACTAACAGTTATAATCTGAATCCAAAGTAGCATGACAGTTTGATCCAAATACTGTATTTCTAATGTTACACCAATAATAATAGCACATGTATATACCTGATTATTTTTCTTTTCAAATCCCAGCCATATACACCTCCATTTCCTTTGTAGCGTGTCCCAGAGACAATATCAAAATTATTCTCCTTTTGCTTTCTGTAGGAAAAAAAATAACACTGTCAATTATATATATATCTACATATAGATACAGATATTTTGGTACTAGGGATTGAACTCGGGGCCTTATGAATGCAAGCAGGCACTGTAAACACTAAGCTCAACACCCAGCCCAACAGTGTCAGTTATAAAAAGCTTTTGGCTTCCAGCGGAATTCTCATAAGCTACACAATAGAACTTTAAAAGAGACACAGAAGAAAAACAATGCCAAGGAAATAGATGGACTTTCTGCTGAAAGACCTTTCAAAATGGAGTTTTCAAGCCTGATTCTACTTCATGTGCAATCATTCTTTTTTCCCAGTACTGGAGATCAAACTCAAGACTTTGTGCTTGCCAGGCAGGCACAGCAATCACTGAGCTACATCCCTGGCTCAGTAATCATTCTTGAAAATGATTAAAGTAGTACTACTTGATGTTTTCATCATGTGATATCATCTTAAAAGGTATTAGTAAAATCATCAGTTTTCCCAATCTGTTTCCTATTCTTCTCACAATCCATCCCCTAACACAGTGCTAAACCAGTGGGGTATCCCTCTGGTCTTTCTCTAGGCTTACAGTAAACAATGAAAGATACACATTGCCCTATAGTTTTTGGTTCTATTTATAAAGTTGGAATACAAAGAGATATAGTTTGTAACTCGCTTCTTGTCAGTTAACTCACATAACAGAATCATGGATATCCACACAGATCGACAGAGATCTCCCCTACTACTGTTTCTTTTCTTTCTTTTTTTTTTGGTACTGGGGATTGAACTTGGAACCTTGTGCTTGAGAGGCTCCCTCAACCACTGAGCTAAATCCCCAGCCTGAAGGATATAAAGAGGTAGAAGTCACCTTCCTCTGACTGTTGTTTTGATTTCTGTGGAACTGGGGGTCGAACTCAGGACCTTGCACTTGCCAGGCAGGTGGCGGCACCACTGAGCTACATCTCCAGTCCCCCTCATTCCTTTTAATAGGTGCAACAACTAGTACAGACTATTCAACTAAGGCCTTTCTGGCTGTTTTTACACTGGGCACACCTCCCTGCAATAATAAACTAGAATGAATAATACTATGATAAACATTCTAACAGATATTACCAGAAATTATTATTATTATTATTATTATTTTTGAGACAGTCTCGCTTTGTAGTTCTGGCTGGGCATGAACTCACTACGTAGCTTAAGTTAGCCTCGAACTCACAGCAATCCTCCTGCCTCTGACTCTCAAGAGCTGAGATTATAGGCATGAGCCACCACATCCAGCACTGTGGTATGTGGTACCAGGGATCTAACTCAGGATCTTGTACTTGCTAGGCCCACCAGAAGTTATTTTCCAAAGGCTACAGCAAGCTGCCTGTTTTTCAGCAATATGATATCCATTCAGCAAGATGTATCCATTTTTTACCACATTAATTGTACTGGATATTATTTCTCTAGAAGTTAATTTCGACAAACCAATAGATAATAGTTATTTTAGTATATGTGCTGCTGAAGCAAGCACGATAATAGTTATTTTAATTTGTACTCCTTGACTGCAACTCTAGAGCTTCTTGGCAATGATTTAGTATTTCACAGGCCTGGCAAAGTACCTCAGTGGTGCTGCCACCTGCCTGGCAAGTACAAAGTCCTGTGTTCAATCTCCAGTCCCGCAAAATAAAAGATAAAATAAGTTTATCCATCTAAAAAACAAACAAAAATAAAAAACACCCTAAAACCCTGCCAATTAGTGATTTGGTATTTCACTAGTATTTGGTACAGAGTTTGTATTTAGGTGATTATCTTAAACATGTTCAAAGGTTTATCAGAAAAGAACAGCAGTTAAAATGCCTTTTAGTAGGCTGGGGATTTAGCTCAGTGGTTCTAGCCATCTGTCAGGCAAGCATCTGCCTGGCAAGCACAAGGTCCTGAGTTCAATCCCAGGTACCACATACCACAATGCCAGGTGTGGTGGCTCCCATCTGTAATCCCAGCACTCGAATGGCTGAGGCAGGAGGACTGCTTTGAGTTCAATCAAGGCTTGCCTGGGGTACAATAGTGAGCTCAGGGCCAGTCTGAATACAAAGCAAGACCCTGTCTCAAAAACAAAAAGTACTTTTTAGCAACTATAAATAATCATGCTGCTTTGTTAACATGATTAATATTGCAGGAGCCATTCTGACATTCCTAGAATAAACCCTATTCACTTACGGTGTTTTATAAAAGCTAATGATTCAAGGCTTCTACTAATAGGGAAGCCAGTATCATCTTCTGAAAAAATTTCTGAAGAAAATTTAGGTAACAAAGAAATTACTTGCTTATTTGTCCCTCAGGTCTCCTAAAATATATCATTTAACTACATAGCTACTTTTATAAGCCCCAAATCTATATTTTAGTTATATTTTTGACAGGAAACTTAAAATATCATGTACATTTTAAATTAATGAGAATGAAAAATGAAAATAAATCTCAAAACAGTAAGATAATTCCTTTCAATTATTTTTTCAAATATTAGAAATAATACCTACCTAATGAATTCAGGAATAAACTTTGGCTGAAATGCAGAAGGAAGAAAACAGTCAGTAAAGTAGGGTAAGACTGTCATAAATAACTAATAAGCTCTTCACTTACATGGTGTGATAGATCAGCGTCCATAATAATTATATAGTTTCCTGTGGCATGCTTCATTCCATGAATATATGCAGTTCCTGAAAATGAAAGCACTTAATTCAATTAAAGAAAGTCACCAGAGGGCCGGAGGGTTAGCTCAGTGGTTCTGGCGCCTGCCTCGCAAGCGCAAGGTCCTGAGTTCGATCCCTGGAAACCACATACAATGCTGGGTGTGGAGACTCACGCCCACCAGCAATCAATTCCGCATACCACAGTGCCGGGCGTGGTGGCTCACGGCTGTAATCCCAGCACTTGGGAGGCAGAGACAAGAGGATTGCTGAGTTCCAGGCTTGCCTGGGCTACATAGTGAGCTCAGGGCCAGCCTGAACTACAAAGCGAGACCCCGTCTCAAAAAAAAAAAAAAAAAAAAAGAAAGTCACCAGAAATGTTTAGCTATACAACCGAGAAGACACTGCTTGGCTCACTGAAAAAGCCAATATTAGCCTTCTAAAAGTGATACCAATAAATCAGTAATTTTCCAGTTAAATATATACTTCACGTGTATAATATAATCAAACAGGTCGCTGGTCACCCACTTGCCATTCTGATGGAAAAAAAGAAATTGTACCTAAACAGTATTTCACTCAAGCAATGAAAAGTTATCAAAGTCTCAGATTACATAAAAATTATCACAGTTTTCATGGTTTAAAAAACTTTCATGATAGTGCTTCCTCCATATCCACCCAAGACAATAAAGAGGTCAGACCTTTTCTTAGCCCTCACATTGTTATATCAGCTTCCCACCTGTTATCTACCTTTAGCTATTTCAGAAATCTCTAATATAAATTCCAAAATAACCTCCCTAATTCCTATCCCCATAACCTATCACATCTCAGAAAATGCTAGACAATGACAAGTCAAGAATGACATTTGATTTACCAATGATTTCTAAACTATATATAATTAAGGCCAACTTTTTTTTTTTTTTGAGACAGGGTCTCGCTTTGTAGTTCAGGCTGGCTCTGAGCTCACTATGTAGTCCAGGCAAGCCTCGAACTCAGCAATCCTCCTGTCTCTGCCTCTGAGTGCTGGGATTACAGGCGTGAGCCACCACGCCCGGCAGGCCAACTAATTCTATATTCAAACCATTTCTTCATTTCCTTCTCATCTTCAGCCTCATGCCTTTACTTCAAGTTTCCCTGCTTGTGCTCTTCCCAGCACTACAAGTTCCTTTCCACCAAAGGTGCTACTGAATGTTTTCTACACCCAGCCTAGTTACACTCTGGTACTTGGGGCAAAGGCACACCTAGAAATGATTCAGCCTCCTTTGTGCCTCTAGGCTCCTACTCAAAGACTTGGAAAGTTAGGGGTAATTGGCTGAGAGCAGGAATTAGGAATTCTTTTTTTTTTTCTTTTTGGAGACAGGGTCTCGCTTTGTAGTTCAGGCTGGTCCTGAGCTCACTATGTAGCCCAGGCATCCCTTAAACTCAGCAACCCTCCTGCCTCTGCCTACCAAGTGTTGGGATTACAGGCATGAGCCACTGTGCTCAGCACTGTGGTATGTGGTTACTGGGGACTGAACCAGCAATGTAGCACTTTCTAGGCAGGCACCAGAACCACTGAGCTAAATCTCCGGCCCAGGAATTAGGAATTCTTGCATTCTCTGGCTTCAAACTATCATAATTAAGAGGAATAACTCCTCATGTTTGAGATAGCACAGTATGATAAATATGGTTGCTAGTGTGCATATTTCTAAATACAGAGGATTGTTAATGTACCCAATACAAAAAAATGTTTTAGCTATTGATATGTCAGTTACCCCAATCTGAATCATCATGTATTTTATATATATGTTGGAATGCCAAACTGTACCCCACAACTATGCATAATTACTAGGTTGTCCAAAATAAAAATATAGACTTCATGGCAATTTCCACATTATTTCAATTCTAAAAAACTTGCTTCAGATATTCAGAACATGTGACGATGCCAGAGGATGACAGGTTCCACTTAAGAAACTATGTTTTCTCTCTGCTCCTCAAAGTATATCAATGTCGACCATGACAACTGTGATTAAATGTAGTTTCACCTCAGAATTACTGAACTCAATTGAAATATTCTCTAATTCCCCATTTTTAAAGTAGAAAGTCTTTCTTTTTATAAAGAATAACTGTAAAGAATATTCTAAGATTAACAGCTAAAGCAGTATGCTGGCCATAGAATCTTTTACTGTAAGAATTAATTTTTCCCAGGTTCTCTTGTCAACTGGCTTTTGGAGGCACTCTGGAAGACTGCAGCGGGGGGGGGGGGGGGAATGTGTAAATGTCCTTCCTTTCTTATTCTATGTCCCAGCACTGACTGTGTCTTTCATGCCTCCAGCCCCTGCCAGACTGTACCACCCTATCATTCTAGGTTTCTGGGGTCTAAAATAATTACCTCCTCCCACCACTGTTCCATTCCTGGTAGTGGTAATAACCTCAAGCTATTACTAATCTTTCAGTAGTTATGTTGTTTCATATGCCTTCTCAGTAACTTTGCCTGTGTAACAAGATTCCTCATATTAAATTCCCTATACTGGGAGACCGAGTATCGATATTCCTAAAAATCCTAAGAGAAATTTTCATTTGACCCAACCTTGTCCTCCTTTCTGGGTATCTTCTTGAAAGAATAAAAGACATAACAGTGATACAGGCAATATCCATGTTTATAGCAGCAAAACTCACAATAGCTAACTCTTGGAAATGGGTCTACATATTCATTGACAGGTGAATGGATAAGGTAAATGTTATATATTCATAGTGAAGTGCAACTCAGCCATAAAAGTTAAACTGGAGTCATCTGTAGGAAAATGGATGCACTTTGACACCATAATGTTAAATAAAACAAAACAGATACAGAAAATTAATTATTTCATGATTTCTCTTATGTGAGAAACTTGAAGCTTAAAATCATTTAAGAAGCAAAACAGAGATAGGAAATAGGGAGGTAGGTCTTTTGCTGATAGCAAGGGGGAGGGATAGGACAAAGGAGAAAGAGAAGTGGGGAAGGGAAATTTAAAGAGTATTAAGGTTTGATATGTATATGATGATATATATTGATATGTTTATTTTGACCTTATTTCACATTGGGAAGATGCACACTGGATAATTTTATCAAGGCAAGTAGCAGTTACGAGGTTCTTATAAAGATACATAAAGAGATTCTTACCTAGTCCCAACTTTTTCTCTCGTGGTCTTAGAAGCTATAGGATAAGAAACATTACAACACAAAATTTGAAAAGCTATTTTAAACATATTATACTCTTATAAGTGCATATTCAGTTTGATAAAAATATAGTTACATTTGTACACCTTAACGGAAGATATGCCTAAAACATAAAGAATATGCCCAATATTGTTTGCCAGTATTGAAAAAGATTGGTAACAAACCAAATAGCTTACTATAGCTTTTTTTTTTTTTTTGAGACAAGGTCTCACTTTGTAGTTTAGGTGGGCCCTCAGCTCACTATGTAGCCCAGGCAAGCCTCGAACTCAGCAATCCTCCTGCCTCTGCCTCCTGCGTGCTGGGATGTGGTATGTGGTATTGATGGCTGGTAGGCATGAGTCACCACACCCAGCATTATATGTGGTTACTGGTATCAAACTCAGGGCCTTAAGCTTGCAAGGTAGAGGCAGGTGCTGGAACCACTGAGCTAAATCTCTGGCCCATAGCTTACTATAGTTTTAAAGAAAAGCAACTAACTCTTAAGCCTATAGGCAAAGTTTTATCTTTTTATTTTTTTCTGGTGTCACCTAATATATTTTAAACAATACTATCTTTTTATCTACTATTTGGCCTATCATTCTCAATACCAATTATTTCCTAGAAAAACTAAGGGCTTAATTCATTATTCTCTAATTTTTCACACTTGTTAGACTTGTTTACTTTACCAATTCCCTTTGTGATTTTAAATCAGAGAGCATTCTTGTCCCACCAATTTATCTTGACTTTTCACTTGGACAACCTCAGGTCGTATTCTACTGGTCCAAAACATGTTATATTCCTAGCAAGAAGATTAAGTTCTTTCTATTTTTTCTTATAGTTTGCCACGTAACTTTTGCTTCATATATGGACCTTGACTTTTTGGTTTAGCCCTCCTAATGAGCACATCACATCCTCTTCATCCACTTCTGTGTTATAAACTGCAAATCTCTAAACAAAGCATTTCAGTTCAAGCTGAATGAATTAATTTTTTCCTTTTTATTTACTGCATGCCTGCTGCCATAGGTCTTGCAGAAGAACAAAAATGGATAAAATACTTTCTTATCCAGTTAAGTGCTCATAGGCAAGAAAAACATACATATTCAGTCATCTACAGTTAGCAGTGTATGAGCAAAACCAGACAAGATGTCAGATCAAAGACTTTATTTGATTTTGTGGTTGTTACTGACAAAATATTGCATCTTGTATCTGCCCTAAAAAGCAAATCTTTTAAAGTTAATCAGATTTTCTATAACACTGCTTCAGCTCGAAAATCTTTTTTAAAAAAATGATCACTTTATTATTCAATTTTCAAAAATTTCAAGGATTTATATCCCCTATTAATGTTGCATATACTAAGAGGCTTATAGAGTGGTTAAAAGAAATGTGGAAACCTGGAAACAAAACATCTTTTAAGATAGTATTAAGAAGTAGTAATGATGCAGGAAGACTGAATTTCTATTTAAAAAGACAAAACATGGGGAAGAAAGATCACAAGTTGGAAGCCAGCCTAGGCTACAAACTGAGTTCAACCCTAGACTACTAAGTACATTACTTAGCTCTACACTGTATGCACATACACATCTATGTGCATACATGTATATGCAAAAAATATGTATTAAAGTGTTGAGCTGAGTCTGTCTTGAGGAAGAGACAGAAATGCAGATTAAGAAGTGTTCATCAGGGCCAGAGATTTAACTCAGGGGTTCTGGCCCCTGCCTCACAAGTGCAAGGTCCTGAGTTTGATCCCAGTAACCACATACAATGTTAGGCATGGTGACTCACACCCACCAGCAATCAGTATCACATACCACAATGCTGGGGCGTGGTGGCTCACGCCTGTAATCCCAGCACTGGAGAGGCAGAGACAGGCCGATTGCTGAGTTCAAGGCTTGCCTGGGCTACAGAGTGAGCTCAGGGCCAGCCTGAACTACAAAGCGAGACCCTGTCTCAAAAAAAAGGATGAGGCAGGAAGGCAACAGGGAGAACAGGTTTATTTTGCCAAAAACTTCCACTGAAGAAAAAAAAATACAGTAGGAAATATTTCAAGTTATATAATTATGTTTGAAATAATACACATGCGATCTAACAACCTATTATGAAAGGTTTGAATATGAGGATTATGAACTTATTGCCAGATGAGGCTTCAGAAACACTGTCAGTCTGTACTAAGATCCCGTGGTATCTGCATGCACCTGTTTTCACATATTCTCAAATACACTGGATTACAACGAAAATAAAATAAATCTCCAGGTAGGAAAGGCTAACTGCATTACTTTGTAACTCCTTCCAGTGAGGTGCAATTATTTCTCATGTTTACTAGCCATTTATAGTTTACATTTAAAAAAATTACTTGTAGTTTAGTTAGGGTACTGATCCTATTATTATAGCATGTGTAGATTTTGAATAAAATTTTTTATTTTTATTTTTTGGTACTAGGGGTTGAACTCGGGACCTTGTACTTGTGAGGCAGGCACGAGAACCACTGGGCTAAATCCCTGGCCATCTGGTGAGCTTATATTTAATGTTTTAAAAATAGTAAACATGTATTAATTACACTTTACTGAATCTTAAAAGCACTTAACTACCAAATAATGCTGAAATATAAGTAAGCTCTGAGGCTTCAATGTGTATCATGGGAATTCCATTTATTAGCATTAGACTTCATACCTCACTTTTTAAAAGATAACACATCTTAAGTGTCCTCCTTACATTCATTTGTGCACTTGTAACATACACAAAGGGATAACCTTAGAAAATGCTAGTTGTATTAACTTGATTGAGGTAATCATTAACTTGTATGCATAAATCACCATATTATAAATTTCAAATATGTACAATTTTGTCAACTATATTTCAAAAATAGAAAAATGTAAAATATAGAAGACTTTGTCTCATTTCACATTGGATGATGAAACCACATTTTAAAAAAGCATCCAACATCTTTCTGTTGAAGATCTTTACAATCTCTGTAAGCAATGTTAAGTTTAGGATATGTGCTTCCCATTCTTGTGTGGTTCCCCCCATTGCTGCTTATGAGATAGCAGTGTTACCCTAGGATGGTTTAACTTTTTGCCTCAGATTCCTCAGCATAGAATTTTTCAAAAATTCTCTTCCTTGGAATTTTTTTAAAACATGCATTTCAGCCAGTTTGAGAAGCTACCTGAAAAACACCTGTGATATTCACTTGAAATATTCCAGGATGGCTTTGATGGTTATTTTTCTTTGTTTTTCTTCCTCCCAACTAAACATACATGTGACAGTTTAAGCAAGTAAGTGCCTTTTGTGGCATGCCGTAAGTGATTCTTTTTGATATGGGGTCTTGCTGTGTTGCCCAGGTTGGTCTGGAACTCATGAGGTCAAGATCCTACCACTTAAGTCTCCCAGAATATGTGGGGCTGTATGCCTGTTACTGCGATTGCCTCTTGTTTAAGTGATTTAAAGGATATAAAATGATGAATGAGTTGGGAATTTGATCTGGCACTGTAGAGAAATCATGACAGTGAATACTAATTTTTTTCTCATTACCTTTAATTTTATTAAGGTTGATAGAAAAGGAGAGTCTGTGAGGCCAATGCGGTTTAAGAATTTGAGAGGTGGGCCGGAGGGTTAGCTCAGTGGTTCCGGCGCCTGCCTCGCAAGCACAAGGACCTGAGTTCGATCTCCGGTAACCACATATAATGCTGGGCATGGAGACACGCCCACCAACAATCAACACCGCATACCACAATGCTGGACGTGGTGGCTCACGCCTGTAATCCCAGCACTTGGGAGGCAGAGACAGGAGGATTGCTGAGTTCGCAGCAGCTTGCCTGGGCACCATAGTGAGCTCAAGGCCAGCCTGAACTACAACGTGAGACCCTGTCTCAAAAAGCAAAAAAAAAAAAAAAAAAAA
>PVIC010000278.1:0-65507 GCA_004025085.1 Thryonomys swinderianus
ATATTTAGACTTCAAATTGGTCTTTAGCTCCCTTCACCACCCTGCTGTTATTTACAGTTTGTCAGATTTGGAGTCAATGTCACGTTTCCCTAAGAAGAATCATTTGGCCTGGTATTTAGAAAAATACCGTGGGCTGTCTGAATGTCACCAGTATGGTCTTTCCTTTGACAGTTTAGTGGAAGTATAGATGCAAAGGCACCTCAGTGCTTAGCAACAGCATTTACTTTTTTTTTTTTTTTTTGGTCACACCTTGTAATGGTATTAATGAAGGGGAACTTCCGGAATGGTTTCAGTAAGTGGCAAGAAAGAACTGTATTTTTTTTTCTCCTGCTTTTAAAACAATCATTTAGTTTAGATGTACCTATTTCTTCTGATGTCAGTTTAGGTATGTTTGTATACTTTCTTACATAAAATGTATTACACATTTTCAGATACACTGCGACAGAGCTGAATGAAGTTTTCTTATGGTTCTTTTAACTTTCCATTTCAGTCTTTATTTTCTACTACTATTTCTTCTGTGTATTTGTTTTTCATCTATTTTTTGATTAGCTTATGTAGCATCTTGTCTTTTTTTGCTATTTTTATTGGACCTTCCTTCCTTTTTCTTTTTTCTTCCTTCCTTCCTTCCTTCTTTCTTTCTCTTTCTTTCCTTCCTTCTTTCTCTTTCTTTCTTTCTTTCTTTCTTTCTTCCTTCCTTCCTTCCTTTCTTTCTTTCTTTCTTTCTTTCTTTCTTTCTTTCTTTCTTTCTTTCTTTCTTTCTTTCCTTCTTTCTCTTCCCCTTCTTTTTCTTTTTTCTATGAAATGAAAATATCCCTTAAACTTAAATCCTCATTTCTCAACCTGCCAAGCAACTGGGATCACAGGCATGTGACACCGTGCCCAACTTAGAGAACTTTCATGTTTTTAATATTGGAACTATATTTCCTATTTCTAAATCATTAATTATTTTGTTAAATCCTACCATTTGTTTCATTTCACGTTTTTCTTTTATAGCCAGATGCTAAGAGTTTATTAGTTTTTCAACTGTTTATTAGTTTTTAGGACTATCATAATAAAATTATTTAAAGCTATTTAATGTTCCTCTAAAGGCTGCTTTTGTTCTATTTTATACCTTTGGATAGTATTTTCATTATTGTTCTTTTATAGAAATTCAATGGTTTTAATTTATTTGTTAACCCAGCAGCTGTCTAAATGAGAACTTTAAAAAATCTATGTGAAGGAATTTTTCTCTCAAATTACTTTGCAATTCACAACTTTATGTCATTGTATCATTGTGTTAGCTGCCTTGTTTCTACATATTGGAGCTTACTGGGTTTAACATACACACAGCGGAATACTCAGGAGCAACTGAAAAGATGTATTTTCTATTTTCAAGTGAAACTTTTGAGGTGTATGTCTCCATCTATTTTTTAAACCATTTCTGCGGCTTTGCTTAGCACTGGTCCCTCTGGTCTGGACTGACTGCTCCTGCTTTCTAAGAGTGTGGCAGAAGCACTCCGCTCTACCCACTGAAGTTACAGATTAGTGTGCTGAGTTTTTGAACAACAAAATTTTAGCAAAAGTCATATAGGCATGGGGTACATGCTGGTAAGCCCAGTACTCCGGAAGGCAGAGGCAAGAGGACCACAGGTTCAAGCCCAACCTGGGCAACTCAACACTATAGTAAGACTCTGTCTCACGATTTAAAAAATAAAATTGATGAGTGTTAGGAATGTTCCTCAGTGTGAAGCCCCTGATGCATTCCTTAGTACCAGAGAGAGAGACCAACAGACAGACGACACAAAAATAGATGCCTCATTGTATCACTTCACTTAGTTTTCCCTTTATTGACTTTATGAGTATAACTTAGGAATACATTATGATTACATTCGTCATTGAGAATTTGTATCTATATAGGATATCTCTTTTTTTAGTTTATTTTTATCTTTATTGGTACATTGTATATACACATCATGATCACACTCAATGTTGGAAATATATACCAATGTATGACATGATTTAATTTTCATTTTTGCCCATCCATACATGATATCTCTTGATTCTTATTTTTTCCCATTTTCTTGACCTCCCTTCAACTCCCAACCTATACATAAGCTTCATTTCTGTTTTTTTCTTTCATACTATCAAATTTTTTCTTTCCCTACTTTGCTTTCTCCTACCCCCACCCCCACACAGTTCGCATCTTCTTGTAAATGCTTTAGAAGCTCTCAAATGCTGTGCACAACCCACCCTCTGAAAGGTGAGGGAAGCAGATAGAGGAGGCAGCGTCAGCCTGCACTGCTCAGTATGGAGGGCACCAAGAACAGGCCTGTGGGGAGCAGAGCCTATCCTGAGCGGCTATCACCTGCCTTATAAGTAAAAGTCCTGAGATCAATCCCCAGTACCATGAAAAAAAACTGGCCTCTGAAGATCCACATGCAGGGGTTACTTCTCTGCTACTTTAAATTTTGGAGCCTTGGGTGCTGTCGGCTATTTAGCAAGACAAGAATAATAAGGTCCCTCCTATGGAAGAAGTAAGGGATACAGCGGAGGTCAAGGTAGATCGACCCCTCTGGTCAGTAACGTCATCAGAGACTCACATTTTACCCCTGTTCACTCTTGACTTCAGCTTCCAGCTGATAACAAAAGATACAGAAGTTATAAGACTCGCAAATGAAGTAGAAAAAGCAAGACAAAAATATATTCTTTAGCTTTGTCTCAAAAGCAGGGAAGCTCACTGGTATGTCCTAGCAGATGGCTGTTGGTACACGCTCAAGTAGCTTTATGAAACATGCCACTCTGCGCGAATCATGGGGCGGAGGAGTGAGATTCATATCACTGACTGGGACTAACAATCTGGGGTGAAATGGATGCTGGGATGCTACTGTAGTTGCCTCTCAAGCGTCCCCAAAGACCCATGTATTAAAACCTCGGTTCCCCAGCAGGCACTACTGGGAGGCAATGAAAACTTGGGAGATCTTCAGGCCGCTGAAGGTGTGGCTTGGAAGGAGACAGTGCATGCTTTCCTGCTGCCTCTTCTCTTTTGCACACTGGCCCTGAGGTGAACACTGTGCTCTTCTGCTCACTCCCTGCAAGGGTAGCCACGCCATCCCTGCCAGAGGGTCAGAAAAATGGAGGCAGCTGACCATGAGCTGAAGCCTCCACAGCTGTGAGGCAAGGCAAACCTGTTTTCTTTACACATTGATTATTTCAGGTATGTGTTATAGCAGCAGAAAGCTGACTGGCAGAGATGCCAATCACAATGACATCAAGTACTAGCAAGTAACCTCTTTTAATATGTGTATGTATGCAGGAACTATTATTTTTTAATTTCATTCTTTATTAGTATAATGTATATACATCTCACAATCACATATAACATTGGGGAATCTGTACCAGTATATGACACAAGTTAATTCTCATTTTTACCCATATCCCTACCCACCCACACCTCCCCACCCCCTAGGAACTATTATTTTAAAATATTTTAATAATCATAAGACATATACTATAGAATTGTGCTGCAAGCATGTTTTTCACAAGATTTTTATAGCAGTTGTATTTATAATTGCAAAGCGGGAAAGAAACAGATATATCTTCTAGTACATAGACGCTAAGAGACTGTAGTACAACCAAAGGATGGAATATTATGCAATGCTAAAAGCAAATATGACATTGTAGTAAAGTAAAAACTATGGAAATACAAAAAGATTAGGGTTAAAAGGAGAGTTGAATAAGTGCAACATGGAGTTTTTAGGCTAAAGAAAATACTTTGTATAATGAAAATATTCTGTGTTATATCAGGATGGATATGTGTCATAATGCATTTGTTCAAATCCATAGAAGGTACAATGAGCCTTCGTGTAAACCATGGGATGTGGATGATAGCGATGTGTCAAAGTAGGTTAACCAATCATAAGAAATACAGCATGTTGAAACATGTTGATAACATGAGAAGCTCTGTGTATATAGGAGGCAGAGGGATTGTGAAAAATCTTGTATTTTTCAATTTTGCTATGAACCTAGAACTCTATAAAAGTGCAATCTATTAAATAAAATTATAAACATGTTTAAATAAGGTAACCATTACTACCAATTTCCCTTGTTTTTGCATACAGATATATGCCATATGTTTATAAATGGAAACTTAGTTATTCATCTTTCTTTCTTGTTTTTTTTTTTTTAGACAAGGTCTCACTTTTTGGTTCAGGCTGGCCCTGAGCTCATTATGTAGCCCAGACAAGCCTTGAACTCAGCAATCCTCCTGCCTCTGCCTCCCAAGTGCTGGGATGACAGGCGTGAGCCACCATGCCTGGCACTGTGGTATGTGGTATTGATTGCTGGTGGGCTTGAGTCACCACACCCAGCATTGTATGTGGTTACCTGGGATTGAACTCAGGACCTTGAGCTTGTGAGGCTGGTGCCAGAACCACTGAGCTAAATCTCCGGCCCCTTCATCTTTTTTTAACCTGGTAAAGGATTTTAGAATAATTTTCATTAGTATAGAAATCTTTTAAACAAATATATCATATCATTTGGAATGAATGTGACTTAATTTAACCTATCGATTCTCACCTTCATATATATGTACAAAGGTCATTTCCATCTTTTGATAGTACAAACAGTACCTAAATAAAGATCTAGTTTTGCACACTTAAGTAATTAAACTTGTAGGTGATAGATAAAAGAACTGGTTTCCACCAGTTTGAATACTAACAATGTATAAAAGTCAGGTTTACCAATTAAAGACATTATTTTATGTAAATATCCACAAATGAATGGTTATAAAATCATTTAATTGATTAGCAGAAGGTAATTTTTAATTGAATTCTTTATTGGTACAATTTATATACATCTTACAATCATATATAACATTGGGGAATTTGTACCAGTATATGACACAAGTTAATTCTCATTTTTACCCATATCCCTACCCACCCACACCTCCCCACCTCCTTTATACATACTCTTTTATTTTCTTTCTGAATCAGGTTTATTCCTTCCCCTCATTACATTCCCACATCAAATTTCCTATGGAAATTTCCCATTCTACAAAAACTGTCATACTTTGTAGAGCTCATTTGCATCTACAGGTGCTCATACCAAAGAGAAGATCCAGTATTTGCCTATTTGTGATCTATTTATTTCACTTGTTAGTATATCCTCCAGGTGTCTCCATTCGCACATAAATGAATTGATTTTGTCATTCTTTATGGCAGAATAATACTCCATTTTAGAAAAAAAACCACAACTTCTTTATCCAGTCTCCAGTTGATGGGCATTTGGGTTGTTTCCAAGATTGAGCTATCACAAACTGAGCTGCTATGAACAAGGGTGTACATCTGTCTTTCCAATATGATTTTTTAAATTCTTTTGGGTATATTCCTAGCAGTGGGATAGCAAGGTCAAATGGGACCCCTAATCCTAGTTTTCTGAGAAATCTCCACACATATCTCCACAATGGTTGCACAAGTCTGCAATCCCACCAACAGTGGAGAAGGGTTCCTTTCTCCCCACAGCCACACCAGCATTTATTGTTGGTTGATTTTGTGATTGTGGCCATTCTTTGTGGAGTGAGATGAAATCTCAGTGTTGTTTTCATTTGCATCTCTCGAGTGACCAGTGATGTTGAACATTATGCTTCTTGGCTGTTTTGACTTCTGCCTCTGAGAAGTGTCTGTTCATTTCAGATGCCCATTTTTGAATTGGGTCCTTAAACTTGGGGAAGCTGATCTGTTTGAGTTCTTTATATATTGTAGATAATAGCCCTTTGTCTGATACACAGCTAGTAAAGATTTCTTCCCATGTTGTTGGTTGTCTTTTAGCAGAGCCAGTGACTTCTTTGGCTGTGCAGAAGCTTTTCGGTAGGATGAGATCCCATTTGTTGATTCTGCTAGTTCTTGTGCTATAGAGGTTTTATTCAAAGTCTCTGCCTAAGCCAATGTCTCCAAGAGTTTTACCTTATGTGTTTTCCAGCAGGCTTATTGTTTCTGTTTTAATATTTAAGTCTCGTATCCATTGTGAATTTAGTTTTGTGCAAGGAGAAGGTAAATTCTGAATAACCTTTGTCCTGTATGAAAACACACCATTATTTTTATTTCTCCTTTTTCTGGTGACTTCAATCAGGTAATGTTATTCACAGAGTGATTTATTCATAATTTCCTAAACATCTTAATTATTTTTAGTTTATGGACATTTTATAGGCTTTCAAATAATAAAATAAATGGCCTTTAAAAATAGCAGAATATATGTTACCCATGGAAATTTGTAAGCAAAAGAGAGTTGTCTGAAAACTTGATGCTTTCTAAGCTTTCCCTTGTGTGGTTCAAGACATCTCTCTCACATTTCTTTGCTACATTTTAAAGTTCATTTTATGGGTCCTTTGTGAAACACTGAAGGTTACTGAATATATGACTTGTTTTTGCACATCAAATGTTTCTTTAAAATTCAACAAATTTTCAATGAGGTTTAATTAGGCGGAGAAGTGATTCAGAACTCATTTTAAAACATGTATGATAATTAGGGAACATCAAAGAGTATTGTTACCTTCTAAACTGTAAACAACTGACTGTTAATGATTTAACAAATTCCAAATAGTATCCCACAGTACAGAACTGAAGCTTGTTTTTTAAGACAAGTGTATATTAAGCTAATGATTTACTCAATACCTCTTCTCAAAAAGTACTTTCACCAGACACTCCATCTGTCATCACAAGTGTCAAAGTTCATGGAATTTGGAACCAGGAGAGACTTAGACATCTTCCCACTCCTGGCACACCAGGACACTGACCGGGCCCGTGCGATATTTGTTGACCAGCAGACTGAACTAGAATACAGTTTTCCTGGCTTTCACGCTAGATCACGCCACTGAATTTTGCTGTGACATATAAATATACCTAAAGGCATGAACAGTATTATCTGATTTTCAGTTGCATATTTTAACTGATTTTTGAAAAATCTTTCCTGTCAAGAATCATATGTCATATACTGGTACAAATTCCCCAGTGTTATATGTGATTTTGAGATGTATATAAATTGTACCAATAAATTGTACCAATATACAAAGATGTATATAAATTGTACCAATATATACCAATGTATATAAATTGTACCAATATATAATATTGTATCAAATTTATTGTACCAATAAATTGTACCAAAATTGTATTAAAAAAAAGAATCATATGTTAAGTCCATATGTTAATACATGAGACCACAGTAATGCATTAAGAATGAAAGTTTCTCTCATTCAGGAGCCTGTACCTGGTGAGAAATCCCTTCCATGATTAGACAATGGTCTAAAGCAGGAATAAGAAATCTTGCTAAGACTGATCAGACTTTTCTCTATAAGCTTGTTAGGAGTGAGGGCGTGTCTGGTACATAAATATCACAATCACCCTAATATCTACCACATTTTAATTACAATCATCATTTTTTAACGCTTGTATTGCCCTTTTTAGGTTTCAAAGCACGTATTCACTACTATGTCTGATCTCACAGAGACCTATGAGGTAGATACCACAACCATTTTCTAACTGAGGAGCCAAGAGACTTTTGGCCATTACTCAGGTACTTTCCTCATCAACCTGAATTTCCCTAATTCCAAACATTTAATTTCCTAAGAATCCTAAGGTTACTTTAGAAGGAGATCCTCCAGTGGAAGGCTGGGTAACTTAAATGTCCTAATTATAGCATGCTTTCTTGGGAAAAGAAAACAGTGCACCCCCCAAATTCCATGGACGTGCTTGTGGCTGTTAGTGAACTGTGAGGATGGCATTTTGTTAGAAGCACAAAACCACAGTGAGCTTTGAGTTCCTCAGTTTGTTTGTTCTATCTCTTGTCATGGGGATAAGTAAACTTGAAAATGAAATATCACTGAAATCAAACATGTGTGGAAACAAATACACTGAAATATTATCAGACTTGCATATTCCATATTTCCTAAAAAATGTTACTTTTCAAATCAGAAATTATGTAATCTATCTATCTATCTATCTATCTATCTATCTTTCCCAATCTATTAAAAAGGGAAAACATTTGAAACCTTCTTAATCTGGATGATGGACAGATATTTGGCAACTTCTTGAATGAAAGAAGATTCTTTTATAAAATCAATCTATGAGCAAGCTAGAGAATTGATTAGAACATTCACTCATGCTTTTAAAAAATAATTATTGAGCACATACAGTGTGTCAAGCAGTTTTAGGTGCTAGCAATACAGGACTGAACAGAACAGATAAGCCCTTAAAGTAGGCAATCTGCTCTACACTTGGAGTTCCAATACTGTTGAAAGGCCGAGCCAGGAGAATAGCAAGTTCAAGCCTATCCTAGGCAATTTAGTGACTTAATGAAACTCTGTCTCAAAATTAAAAATAGAAAAAGGGCTAAGGATGTAGTTCAGGATGCAACTCCTGCATCCAGCCCCCAGAACAGTTTCACTGAAACAAAACCAAAAAAATGCCTTCATGGGCTTTTCATCTTAGAGGGTATGATATGCAATAAATGAATAAACAAAAACTAAACTTAAAAATCATGAAAAATATAATATATTAGTAGCAAATGATTAGAAGAAAAATAAAGCAAAGAGGAACAGGGTGCTTGCACGGGGACATTTTGATAGGGTATGCAGGGATGACCTCATGAGAGGAGTAAAAGTAGACAACTTCTGCTTACATTTTGAAAGTGAGGTCCACAGAGTTTACTTGTGGGTTGAACTCAAGGTTGTAAAAGAAAGTCAATACCAATTCAAAGCACAAGACCCAGCAACAAGACCCTAAAAAGCCGAAGTTGTCAAGTTGTCGTTTTCTCTGACAAGCAAAACCATGGGAACCTAGACAGGGTAGACAGAACCGGAGCTCAGTTTTGAATCTGCTAAGTTGCAGACTGTCGATTTCTGTCACAGTAAAAATGCTAATCCAGCACGTGGGGAGATCGAGAGCGTGAACTGATTTAGAGACACGAATTCTGACTTTTGAGCATGTAGTGGAAATCAGTGCTATCAGACGGGAGCAACACAGGCCAAATAAGAGTGAGAGCGGAACCCAGAGATGAGTTCTGGTCTCCCTGCACCCCACAGCGGGGAAATGGAGTCGATGATGGTGTGTCCTAGAAGCCGAGGGAAGGTGGTGTTACACGAAACAGGACATGGGCAGCTGATGCTAAGTCAACTGCCGTCGAGAAGGCTCTGAAGGACAATTATTTTTCAGATAGTTTTGCGTACTGTTTGTGCTCAGATTAACCACCCATGACAATTAAGCAAAGGGGACACCATTTGAGTGGATGTGCTATAATGGACAAAGAAAGTGGGAAACACGGGTCAGCAGGTCAACTGCACCATTTATTGCCTGCGTGACCCCAGGGCAGACATTTGATGACTTCTTTTGTAGGTTTCTGCGTCTGTCAGAAGCAGTCCTGGCTATCTTGTTGCTATTACACTAGTGGAAATAAAATCCTCGTGAAGGTTCCTAACAAGCAGGTACTCAATAAATGTCAACTTTCTCTATTTTAATAAATGGGACCTGTAATGGATAGAAATATGAGCAGATTCTGTATTTTGAACTCTATGAAATTAGTCATTGGTAATCCAATCCTTATTTTTTTCATTTCTTTCTAATTACCCAGGTGCCACATGTCCTTCCTTTGCTAATCTTTAAATTTATCTCTTCAGAGTAAAAGCTCCAAGCTGAGGAATATTTACAGAACAAATGGCCAATGTTCCTCAAACTCTTAATGTTAAGAAAGGAAGTATTTCACATTGAACTAAGTAACATATGACAGCTAAGTAAAATATGTCATTCGGGACTGAATTCTATATTAAGGGTGTGGGAGATGTTATAAAAACATAACAGGACCAAAGGGCAGATTGGAACTATGAACGACATGTTAGATTATATGTAATTAATATATTAAAGTAACGAATTAGATAACTGTGGGAGTCTCAAGGACTATCGTTGATTGTGGAAATAAAGACAGAAAAGTATTACTGAGTAACGATTCACTAAAATAATTATGTAGAGAAAAAAGAGAAGTAATGAAAAACATGAAAGTAGCAAAATGTTAAAAATTATTTCATTTAAATAAAGAGCATACAAAACATTTATGGTTATTCTTGTAATTGTTCCATAAATTGTAAATGTTTTCAGAATTAAAAAGTGAAAAAGTATTATGCCATGGAGTATGTTGCACAGTTAATGGCTTTACCTTAAGGCTTCTTTCTCAGACCAGGTTCAGGACAGTGTTAGCCCCTCAGCAGTGGCGCTTCCCTTTGTTTGTGTTATTTTCCTGCTACTTCACTGGCAAAGCTCCTACAGCCACGCCGCTGCTTTTCGCAAGGATTCTCTGCACCCTCGTGGTGTAGAATTGAAAAGTTCAAGGAGACACTCGAAGAGGGGTGTGCGCACCCTTACGAGGAGGCACAGCCGCCCTCCATCCTTTGCTCCCTCACACTCCGCTGCCCTCGCCAGGGACCCTGCGGCCCTGTGCAGGCCCTCGGAAGCTGTCAGACTTCTCCGCGGCTCCTCTCTCCACCACCACAGCTCATCCAGGTTCCCCTCCCAGCCCCAGTCCCCACTGCAATTCTGCTGAAGAAACTGCTCCATAGTAGTTTCAATCGTTTGATCAGTAAAGCATTCGGTCAGGTTCAAGGCGATGGTCTATAAACATTCAGGAACAATTGTGGCCAAAATGTGGATCTAGTTCTTGGAGGCCAACAGGTTTGTGTATTATCATAGCCCTACGTAAAATGCTCGTATATCCACTTTCACTGAGACTCTCCCTCTTTCTTCTTTGCTTCTTCTTCCTGTCCTCCTCCTCTTTCTTCTTCTCCTCCCTTTCCTTTCTTCTTCACCCTCTTCCTCCTCTCCTCATTTAAAGCCATTCATCAAAACAATGATGGGAGCAGGGCTGGTGACATGAGATAATCCAAGCATTCAGGAGGCTGAGGCAGGAGGATTGTATTTGAGGCCAGCTTATGATTTGCAGCAAGTTCTTCCTGGGCCACAGAGCAAAATCCCATCTGAAAAACAAAACTTGTATGTCTTTAATCAAATAAGAAAAAGGATCACAAAAGATCTTTGAAGACCTACCCAGTAGACTTGTAGCTAATTCAAATCCAAGAGAAAAAAGCAATCTTCACTCTAAATTGACATCTGCACTATTCACCTTTAGCACTCTTCACCCCAAAGATAACCTTCTTCAAATACCTAAAACTGTAAATACATTGCTTTAAATGGAAAACAGATTTAACAGATAGGATGAAATTAAAAATATGGAGATCAGAGATTATTCCAAGTCATCCAAGTGGACTCAGAGTAATCATAATGATCCTATAAGAGCTAACTCGTCTATGTGGCAAAATAGTGAGGAGATCAATAGATAGAGGTGAAAAGCAGAGTCAAGGAGAAGTAGAGGTCAGAGTTTTGAAAATGATAAATTGCTACTCCCATTAGTTGGTTAGAACCCAGGGCTTTCCCATTGTGCTATGTCTCCAGCCTTTTTTATTTTTCTATTTTGAGATAGAGTATTGTTAAGTCACTAGATTGCTCAGACTGGGCTCACATTTACAGTCCTCCTTTGGGCACACAAATGTCTTGGCATTCCATGGCTACTTCACCACACCCAGCTTATGTTGGTGGTTTTAAAGAAGGAAGAAAGAACTATGAACCATGAACACAGTAGCCTCTAGAAACTAGAAAAACAATTAAACAGATGTTCTCTTATACAAAGGCTCTCTACCTATTGCACGTATCCAGCAACACAGAATGCCACACAAGTCAGACAAACCACAATTCTTATACATGGGAAGCAAGGATAAGCAGAAGTCTAGGATCCATCCTTGGCCAACTGGTCCCTAAGCCTCAGGAAAGATGCTTGAGGCAGATAAAGATCTGTCTGCATAGGCTCTGGTCACCCTGCTGTCAAGGGACCCCAAAAGTTCACCCCAGGTTTATCTACTCACGGTCAGCCTGGCTGACTGAAGCTCAAGTGCCACAGAGCATCTTTCTCTAGGATGAGTGAGAACCCAGCCTGGGTTGTTTCTCAGTCTTCCCCCTCATCATAGGAGGTTATGTTCTCCGCACCATCTGTATTAGATTTGCAAATGAAGGGAAGCGCTGCTGCAGCCAAGGACCTAGGCAGCACGGTCCTCTGCGCCCTGGAGCCTCCAGGGACACGGTGCCACCAGCATCTTCACTTTAGCCCAGTGAGGCCCATTTGAGCTGCTCAGACCTCCAGAGCTGAAAGGTAATAAATGCATGTTTTTCAGCTATTGTATTTGTGGCCATTTATTATAGCAGTGGGAGGAAACTAAGTCCCCTTCTGCAGGTTTTTTCATGATTGTCATCAGCTAACATGTTGTTGTTCAGTTTGTTCACTGTCTTTTCACCAGTCCACACTATCTGGCCAAAATATGATTCCTAAAATAAGGTACATTCCAGATGCAGCCCATTCAGATTATAGACATCTGACAAATACATGCATTTTTGTGTATTTACATGAGTATATGAATTAGTAATGATGCTGTTGAAAATTTTTAACACTAATCAGTGGCATGAAGGTAGAGATCAAGAAACAGTATTCCTCTCTTTTTTTTTTTTTTTGTCTTGTACCTGGGATCAAACTCAGGACCTCATTCTTGCCAGGTGGGCACAGCACCACTGAGCTACATACCTGGCCTTTACAAAGGCAGCATCAATCCTGACCTGTTCATAGGACCTTAGAATATTCAAGACAAGATGGTCTTGGATGGGCTGGAGATTTAGCTCAGTGGTTCCAGCACCTGCCTAGCAAGCACAAGGTCCCTGGTTCAATCCCTGGTAACCACATACAACAATACCAGGCATGGTGGCTCACACCCACCAGCAATCAGTACCACATATCACAGTGCCAGGCATGGTGGCTCATCCCTGTAATCCCAGCACTCAGGAGGCAGAGGCAGTAGGATTGCTGAGTTCAAGACTTGCTGGGGCTACATAGAGAGCTCAGGACCAGCCTGAACTACAAAGTGAGACCCTGTCTCAAATAACTAAGTAAGTGAGTAAGTGAGCAAATGAATGAATGAGTGAATGAATGAATGAAGGTCTTAGAGATCAATATGATATAAATCCAGGTTCTGAATGCAAGAGATTGCAGTCTAATGACACAGAGTGAGAATGTCACTGATTATGCTTTTGAGATCTTTAAAAGTATGATTGCTTTTGAAAAATTAAAATGAAAATTGGATAGCAATATTTTTCAATTTAGCACTTAAAAGAGAGGCATCGAGGACAACACAGATGGGACTCGAAGAACTAACTAAAAATGCTAACTCTGCCACTGCGCTATCTTTCTGTGACTGTGGTAGTTACTCAGGGCCTCCAGACATCAAGTCTTACTCAGTAAGATGGGAAAAGTGAGATCTATGCCTCACAGCTGTGACTATTCCATGAGAAAATATATGCAAGAGACTTTAACCCAGTGCCTGGCAGAAAGTAATAGTTCAATGGTGGTGACTGAGAATCTGATTTATTTCTCAATATGCAGAGGCAATTATTATGAAACTAGATGGCTTCTCATCTTTCCCCAGCCAGGAACCACTGGAGCTGAGTTATCTTATTTTGAAGGTCTCACTCGCCACATCTCCCCATTCCCTTCCTCCTTCCCAAATCCATAATTTCTGCTCCGTTTTGAAATGATTTGCCAAACCAGCTTCTGTCAGCTAGGGTTTCCCTTTGCCTATTTTCCATCAAACGATGGACCTTAGCCAGCAAAAGGATTTTGGTGGTTAATGAGGAGCCATTCCAACTAAAAACACAAATGTGGTTTTGGGGATATGGTAAGAAGGCAGAAATATAAGCACAAAATGATCCCTTCTTTGTGGTCAAGATGGATCAGCTGCATTTGTTAGGGCAATTTTGTTTGCCTGACTGAGTTTTTGTTTTTTTGTTTGTTTCTTTTTTAACACCATACATCAGTACAAAAGCCCTTATTGTTTATTTTTACTGGATATTTTCTTAAAGGGAGTTTTGCTATTTTCTTTCCCGCACCTCACTACCAAGCAGATTGAAAAGGTAATAATTCTTCTCGAAGATTAAATTGTAAAATATATACACATGTATATTTTTTCATTATCAACACGTAAACCTGCTTTGTCTTGTTTCTCTTTCCTATAACTCAGCACACCAAAACTGGCTGATGAGGGGGATAATTGAAAACGCTCAATTACTCTTGGAGTCTTTAGTCGGTATGTCACTGCAGTGGAGAGGAAGACTTGTCTCCCCACCTTTGTTCCCCAAATGTAAGGAACTCAGCAGTGCCAGTCATGCAGCTGGAGCTGTGGGATGAGTTATCTCTGTAACCCCCACAGATACCGCCATTTTTATAGAATCCAACCTTTCCATCGCACATCCCACCTGGTAGAGGGTCTTAGCCAATCTGACATCTTTCTTCCATTTATTATAGCAACTGTTTGGGAACCTATCTAGGCTATTTTCCTTTTGGATAGGCGGGAATTCTAAGGGAATATCTTTAGGGAAAGATAGACCTCTGAGAAAGCCTGTGTGATCTATGACGGGCATTGACAGGGCTTCTGTTGTCCACAGCATTTCCCACCCGGGAAACGTCCTTCCCGGAGATGACAATGACTATCAAGTTGGCCTTTGGATTGTCTGCTGGGACCCATATGGGGCTTTGGCAGGCATGATTGGCTGGCTCCAATTCCTGGGCTTTCAGAGAATTAACTCATGTCACATACTGGTACAAATTCCCCAATGTTGAGTGTGATTATGAGCTGTATGTAAAATGTACCAATAAATAATTCAATTTTTAAAAAAGAAGGCAACAAAAGGCAATCTCAAACTCTCGCAAAGAACTTAGACTATTTGACAATGTGGAAGAGGTGTCTAATCAAGATGTATGAATAAATGTCAGTTTCTCCCTTGTATTAATAGGAACTGTAGCTTGAAGTGGTGGTAGGAGCCTATAATCCCAGGAGGATTGCAAGTTCAAGCCCAACCTGGACAATTTAGAGACATCTTAACTCAAAAATAAAAATTAAAAAGAACTATGGATATAGTTCAGTGGTAGAGCACCCCTGAGTTCAGTCCTCAGTACCAGAGAGAAAGAGAGAAAGAACTCTAGTGTACATTATTCAAAGAGTGTGTGAAGACTGAAGTCTATTCTCTCTTAAGTTACTAAATTCAGTTCAATTTATTACAATTCTCTGTCAAATGCCTTCTTTTGCTAACTTTCTTTTGTCTGGCTTAACTCTTAAATTAAAAATGTATAAAGAAGTCAAAGGACGGCCAGAGATTTAGCTAGTGGTTCCAGCGCCTGCCTCACAAGCGCAAGGCCCTGAGCTCGATCCTGGCAACCACATACAATGCTGGGCATGGAGACTCATGCCCACCAGCAATCCATACCACACACCACAGTGCCGGGCATGGTGGCTCATGCCTGTAATCCCAGCAGTAAGGGAGGCAGAGGCAGGAGGATTGTTGAGTTCCAGGCTTGCCTGGGCTACATAAAGAGCTCAGGACCAGCCTGAACTACAAAGCGAGACCCTGTCTCAAAAAAAAAAAAAAAAAAAAAAAAAAGACAAAGGAAAGGATATTTGTACTAATAGTCTGTTCTTTATATCTGTTTTTTTCTTTAATAATTCTGACAACAGCCCTGTAGTTTAGGTTCGTGTAGTAGAGTCAATGTTCTGTGATTTAAGTGAGGTTTGTGTCTTTCCCTTTATCATGTGAAAGTCCAGAAGCAGTTGGCCTTTCTGTCTTGTCAACCAGCCATCCCTGGGACACTGCCTCCCTTTAGACAGTTACAAAACTGTATGAGGTTCATACGGCTTAAACGGCTTCCAAAGATCCACTAGCTACATTACACTGCACTCTTTCTCTGTATTGCCGTGCTATAGTCATTTTGGACTTTTGGCTTCACCATTCCTGACAGCACAAAACTAATGTGTGTATTTCCACAATGAGTCCTGTGTCCTCAATGTGAAGGGAAACCAGGCCATAAGGAAAAACTCGTAAGGTAGAGAGTTTAAGAGGTTCAGGAGGGCTGGTAAAGTGGGTAGGCTGGCTGTGTAGGAAAAAATCAAAGCCTGCCCCTCCTGGCCATCAGACTAATCCTGTTTTCATATTCTCCTCAGCACAGTGGTCAGTGTCCCAACTCCTCAACTCTGTCACTGTAACAGGAGAGTAGCCATAAAGTATATAATCCAAGAAGGATCGCTGTGTACCAATAATACTTTATGAACACAGAACTTTGAGTTTCATATGATATTCACATATTACAAAACAACTTCTAATTTGTTCCAATCATTTAAATATCTAAACAGCACTTTGAGCTTATAGGTCATTTAAATAGGTAGCAGATAGGTATACACCATGGAATACTACTGAAGAGTAAAAGGAAAATTCTTCATTAGGGCAACTTGGATGGAACTTATGGGCTTTATACTGAATGAAGAAAGCCTGTCTCAAAACTGGCATACTGTATCATTCCATCATGTAACATTCTTAAAATGACAAAATTACAGGAATGAAGAACAGACTAATTAGTGAGTAGGTGTTAACCATGGCCATGACTATGAAGAGGTACCACATGAGAGATCTTTGTGATAATAGAATGCTTCTTTGTTTTGATAGACATGGTGGCTACATGAATCTGCACATGTGATAAAACTGACACAGATATAAACCTGCATTGTACCAGTACCAATTACCTAACCCTGATATTATACTATATGTTAAATTTAAAAGAAATAAAAAGCAAATGATGGTTTAGATTTGGCTGATGGTGATATTTTTTCAACCACTGGAAAAAAGAAAAAGAAATTTGAAACATACATAATATGGAAAAATTAATATATATATAATAAGGAAAATGCATGTTTGTAAGGAAATCATTGACAAGCTGTACTTTAAAGTAGATAAAAGATATGAAATTCATACAGTAAACATATTATTTAAGTGATTAAAAATAAGCCAGAAATTTTAAAAGAATAATTTAATGTTTTTCCACAGTATCAAAATCATACAAGATTAATATTAGCAATTCATAACACTATGGATAAATGTATAATAATGACTTACATAGTTGGTAGGAGGCTACATTGATGAATTAACTCTGAAAGCCAATTGGTGGTTTCTATCAAAAATTTAAATAACCATTTAGTTGATCCACCATTCCATATGTCAGAGTTAATGCTATGGACCTACTTACACAGGTCCACAAAGATGTAAGTACAAGAATGTTCACTTTCATTTGGTTTCTTTTTAAAGATTTATTGATTTTAAATTTATATACCATTAAATTGATGCACTTAAAATATGCAAGTCAATGAGTCTGAGTAAGTGGACAGTCATATAACCATTGCCAAGAATCCAGTTTTAGTACATTTTGCTCACCCAGATAAGAGTCTTCAGGCCAGCATGAGGTATTCCCCACTGTCACTCCAACTCTAGGTAACCACCAACTTATTTTTGTCTATAGATTTATATTTTAGTTTTAATTGGAGTATGTTCAATACTCAACATCATAAATCTTTCTTCTTCAATAATGTTTTAGTTCAAGCTATAGGCATCATTTAAAGTCATGCTCAAATTTAGCTTAAAATCTTTAAGAAGAGAGCTCCAATAAGCAGAGACTGAAGGGATATTACAGGGCATGGAAAAGAAATTGGTATTAACATATTTACATGTAATCTGTCTTTCTCCAGAATTTGATAAGCAAAATCAATTGAACTTTGTCACAGTATAATACCATGCTGCTATTATACTTTTCCCCATCCATAGAGTGATACAAAATTGATCTGTGCATTTTCAAAGCAGGAGGTATTGGTACTGTGACAGAGTTCTATTACCACGACAGTAGTCCTGTTATGCTAAATGTCTAATGTACATCTAATGATTGTATTATACACAGAAAGCTGTTATGCACTGATTACCAACTGCTGTTTATAATCTTTTGAATGCATTTCTCTGACGCTGAAAAAAGTGATGGGAAAAGTCACAAGAGGGAGAAAATGGAAAAGAACGTGATCCATAAACAATGGGGCTTCATATAGCTCCATGTGGCTACATCAAACCTCATGATGTCTGAGAATCCCTGACAAGCTCTAGGAGCATAATAAAATTCTATGCTTAATAGCAGTAAAGCAAACAGTACCCTCTGGTTTAATGTGAGCGTGAAAGCAAGAGGTGTGGAGACACTTGACACCACAAGCTTTGACTGGGCAGCTTTGACTGAACAGTAACTACCGAGCTCACTGCACCCGAAGTGTAAATCGTCAGTCACCTTCGTCAATCAGATCAATTTTCCGTGGAGACACTGCTGCCCTCCGTGTCCAGAGCTCTTTTCCATGTTGGTTATGGCCCAATTATGCTTCAGATATTTAAGATGTTCTCTAGAGAAGAACATGAAATGACTTGGTTCCTTTCAACAGGATAGGTGCTGTCAGTGCCAGGAAGTGGAGTCATCTGGATGGAGACGCAGCATTAGAAGGCAAGTGGGCGAGTGAGTAAGGAGAAGACGGGCTGGTTCCCCCAAAGGTTAAGCACCGAATTGCCACATGGCCCAACAAAGCCGCTCCTAGGTGTGTGTACCCAGGAGGTAAAAGCTGCGATGTAAGCAGATATCTGTGCATCAGTGTTTACAGCGGCATCTTCAAACAACCCAAGTGTCTATCAATGGATAACTGGATAAATAAAATGGAGTCAACTCGCACAATGAAATAGCACTCATTCTCGGAAAGGAAATATATGGAAGGACACAAAGGAAGCTTGAAAATAATACTCTAAGAGAAATGAGCTAGACACAAAAGGGGCAAATGCTGCACGATTCTCTTAGAAGAAGGAGCCGGACCAGGCAACTCCCAGAGACAAGAAGCAGAACCGGGGTCGCTGGAGGGAAGGCCGCGGAGGGAGCTGGTGAATGGACACAGTGTCTGCTTAGGACAGAGGAGAATGTCGGGGCGTGGTCGTCATGCGGATGGTTGCCCAACACTCCGATCGCATTTCACGGCACTGACCTGCACCCTTGAAATGGTCAAAAATGGTAAATTTTGTTACACATATTTCACTGCAATAAAAAAGGACAAAGGAAGAATCGAGTCATAAAAAATATATGTATAATGCCGGACGTGGTGGCTCACGCCTGTAATCCCAGCACTCAGGAGGCAGAGACAGGAGGATTGCCGAGTTCGAGGCTTGCCTGGGCACCATAGTGAGCTCAGGGCCAGCCTGAACTACAACGCGAGACCCTGTCTCAAAAAAAAAATATATATATATATGTATGTATAAATGTTAGAATTAACATCTTGATACCTTATTGTCCTGTTTTAACCTTCTCTGAGGCCTTTCTTAGGGATCAAAGAAAGAATAGTCCTGGCCGTTTATGATTCTGATTGTTAGAAAGAAATTAGCTACTTTAAAATTCTGGGTTACAATTAATCTTTCTTCAGTGCTTCAGTAAATAATTATTGAACGTCTACCACATACCCAGTACAGTTCTCGAGTTATTGAACAACAAGGTAACATTTAATAAGCTTAGAGTAATGCTCAAGGAAACTTCCAAAGGAGCAAGAGCAAAGAAATTATTTTTTGCTGTATGGGAGATTGAACTCAAGACAGAAGTGCTGTTTTAGGGCCAGAGGGTTAGCTCAGTGGTTCCAGTGCCTGCCTCACAAGCACAGGATCCTGAGTTCGATCCCCGGTAACCACATACAATTCTGGGTGTGAAGACTCACGCCCACCAGCAATCAATACCATATACCTTATACCACAGTGCCGGGCGCGGTGGCTCACGCCTGTCATCCCGGCACTTGGGAGGCAGAGACAGGAGGATTGCTGAGTTCGAAGCTTGCCTGGGCTACATAGTGAGCTCAGAGCCAGCCTGAACTACAAAGCAAGACCCTGTCTCAAAAAAAAAAAAAAAAAAAAGAAGTGCTGTTTTACTTTTGAGACAAAGCCTCACTATGTTGCCCAGGCTTGCCTTGAACTTGTGATCTTCCTGCTTTAGGCTCTCAGATAGCTGGGAATAAAGGTATGTGCCAGTCTGCCTGACCAAGAGAGATTCTGAGTGCTTCAGCTCAGGAGAATAAGTAAAATAGAGCGGGAGCAAGGGAGGGGAGAATGCTGCTACTGAGAAGTGAATCAGGAGGTACAGAGACCGGAAGGGTTGCAAGAAAGCAGCAGAACTGAGACCAGAGGAGAGTACTTTGGCTGGAGGGTACACTCAGAGAGCTGAGGGTGAGAAAGACTGACCTTTTTGAAAACGGAAAGAAAGCTCTTGCAATGGATCTTAGTGAGGAAAATGGGAATCTTGCCATTCCCACTGAGCCAGATGAGAATGGAAAATGAAGGCTTTCTAGTTTTACCAGAGTATGCCAAGGGAGTGCTACTTTAAACCCTGACCCCTTTCCCCTGTGTACCCACCCCACACCCATGGAGCACACAGTCCAGGCTCCTTCGCTTCTTGACCATTGGGGCTCAAGTCTCTATCTTTACAACGGTAACTGATTAGTTCCCTTTTCTCTCTTATGGGTCATTTTTTTCTGTGAAAGTTTTGCTTCCTAGTAGCTAGTTTTTAAGCTTCACAAGTTAAATATAACCCACTTGCTAGATTAGTCAATTGTCTTTATATTACTGGGCTTCAATTTCCTCGCTTCTAAAAGAGAAAGCTGAAACTACCTTGTAAGATTAATCTGACCAAGGAAATTACCCACATTTTTCTCTACACTGACTCACGAGGGCCATAACTTTTTCAGGTTAAGAAAAATGGTCTAAGTCATCACTGTCCAAATCTGTCAGTGCTTCTGAGTCATCGGAAGAATTCTAAAATAATACAGCTTCCCTGGCTCTGACCCCAGGCATAACTGAGTCAGGAAAACACTCCAAAGTGACTCTAATGCAACTAGATCTCAGACCTTCCAACTCCATTTTATTTTCACTGCCTTAAATTTAGGAGAAGAGCTCATTCTAATAATACAATAATTTATAATTGTCGTTTCATAGACTTAATTTTTTCTCAAAAACTGAGATGTAGGAGAGGTGGAGACTATTATTTCCATTTATAAATGTCATCTATGAAATGTCTGAGAGAAGGCACTCAATAGTAAAGCAGGCCAAGAGCCTTGATTCCAGTCTCCACAGTCTTCCATTTAAGGGAGACAAGCAGCGAAAGCATAGAGTGGGAAGGGTCACAGAAGGGGTCCAGAGAGCAGAGACTAAACGGTGTCCCCCAGGCTGGGTGGGACAGAATGGAAGGTCAAGGATGAAAACCACGACTTACTTCACGGTCACCAGGCAGAGACTATAGGAAGCAAAGTGGCCAAAGAAGAAGCCGCAGTGGGGGCTGGAGGCCCACTAGGCAGCATGAGAATCTTGGGAAGGTAGCTAAGGATAGTGGGGAGCTACTGTAAGACTCTGAGGATGAGAGGTTCGGGCTTCCCGAGCTCACTCTAGGTGCCCGGTAGAGAACAGCGGAGCGGGGCGAGGTTGGAGGTGGGGACACGACTTCAGAGACCCTGTACTGAACCAGCTGCGTAGCAGAGGTAATGATGCTCCCACAGCTGTGGGGGCGCTGGGGACCGAGTCTATGGTGTTTGGGCAACTAGGTGGCTGGCCTGTCAACACGTGCTGAGACAGAGATCCGGGTGGGAGAAGCCGGCCGGATACAGAATAAATGTTCGGAGGCAAATACATATATGAGGAAGAAGCTCCAGAAGAGAGAGAAAGTAAAATGTAAGATTGGGACTTCAGTTGTGGAAGGCATAGGTGGTGCATGAGATCAGAACATGGAGACACTGGGACTCAGAGAGAATGAGAACGCCAGAGACAGTGTCACTGGGGCTGGGGTCACGACGCAGCACGCCGGCAGCACAGCGGTCTTGCCTGAGAACCCGAAGGGAGACCCCCAGCATAGCCCTGGAGAGCCCTGATTGAGGAAGAAGATAGCCCAGGGATGTTAGGCACGCGACCTCGTCTCTTTACGCCTTGCAAACTTCAGCTACTGTATGGAGATACCAATAGTATCAGCCTTAAAGGGACTGGAGAGATTAAACGAGATAACACGTCTAAAGGATTCAATTGAGTATGAAATCCACAAATGGCATGTCCAATAAATAGAAGGGACAAGTTTATTTAAAGACTACTACAAATAGATTTATGTTGGAAGATAATGATGTTAATATTTTAATGCAAATTCAGTCAATCTCTCACAGTTCATTTTCATTTAAATGCTAGGTATGAATTTACACAAATTATCACTTTTTCTTTAAACAACAGATGCACTGGGCCAGGGATCTAGCTCGGTAGTGCAGCACCTGCCCAGCAAGCATGAAGCTCTGAGCTCAATTTCCAGTAGCAAAAAAAAGTTGTATTGTGGCCACAGCACAGAGATCAAACATGATGTGGTTAAAGATGGCCATTTATTCTATTTTAGAGTAGCTCTGCCCAAGGCCGAGGAACACATGAGGCCGTGAGAAACACAGTCACAGTTTCTTACATTTGGAGATGTTAGTATTACATATAAAAACAGTAAATTTTCTGTTAAGAGAAGAATGTGATATCCAGAAGGCAAATTACCTACAACTTGGGCGGTAATGGGTGATCTGTTCTATGGAAGAAAGATCCCATACAAAAAGAACATGATAAATATGCTAAGTTCATACAATATGTGCTCAGTGATAAATATTCTAAGCATGTGCCTTAATAATTCTCTCATCAGAGGAGCCTCATTACCCCCACCGTCAGCAGATACTGATAATTAATCAACTGAAATGAATCTTTACAGAATAAACAAATCTGTTATACATGAATGATGATTATGTCTCTTTCATAACTTATTCATGCCAGCATTAGGAAGACTTCTCCCTCAGGAAACAAAAGCGTCTTTTGGTAATACCTCTTTTTAGACTATTTTTGGTAATTAGTGGCATTTTGACCATATCCAGTGGAAGTGGGGAGCCATAGGAAGCCCACGGGGGCTCTTCTGGAGTGGGACTGGCACACATGCACACGTGCTCCTGCTGGCAGAGAGAGGGCTTCCCTGACTGCACTCGTGGGGGTGGACGCCACCCTGTCCAACTAGCAGCAAACAGAAATCTCTGTGTAGACTGTTTCCTTATAATGAAGGTAGACATTTCTCTGGTTAGAAAATGTGGAATAAAGGGAGAGCGTGCCAGACAAAAACAGGCCTCATGGTATCATGAGGAAACAGTTCAATGAATGAAGCATAATCCAAGTATTTCCCAATGCAGTATTTATTCTTCCATTAAAGGTAATTCCCAGAACTGAGGATACAGTTCAGTGACATAGCACTTACGTGGCATAAGTTAGGCCCTGTGTTTGATCCCTATCAGTGGGGACAAAAGGATAATTCCCCCCAAATTTTTTACTTTTTTTAAGCCTATGAACAGTGGCTCTAATGGCCTTTGCTCTAAATTATCGAATGACAAACAGCCTTTGAAGCTCCTGAACATAGGGCAGCGTGATGAGTGCACAGTGTGCCCGATCTGGGCTCCCGAGGCCCAGAGCGCCTCTCCTGAAGTGAGGGTATCGCCAGCCTCTCTGCGCTGCTCTGAAGAATTGGGTCCAGGGCCAAGATGATACTCTGCCATTTATACTGACCTTTCTGTGACCTGCAGTAATCGACAGATCTGTGTCTCTGCTCAGAGGTCTCATGTCTTCTGTCAACATGAGTAAAACTTATTAATAGGGTAACATCTCAGGTCTTGTATAGTTTTTAAAATTAGATTTCAGCATATTTAATATTTATTATGCATGAGTTTACTTTTACATTTTAATGTTCTTTAGTTAAAATTTTGCCTTTGTGGTTGCATTCTTTCTAAAATATTGTGTAGGATAGAGGGAACAGTAACTAAACAGGATATACAACTCTGAAAGTGATTTTGAAAGCCAATCAGACAAAACATGTCCTAAATCACTCACACTGCAACAGATTAGAGCATACCTATATATTTATGATTAAACCAGAATTTAAAGACACACTTTTTTGAAGAGTCAGACATAAAATTTTGTAGTACAAAGAGAAATGAGTGGATCAAGCTGATTGTGTCCATTAAATTAAAGATAAGTTCTCAGAGGACTTTCACTAGCTTCCTTTCTGTTCTCCACAAGAGCTTTTATAAGATACTTTCCTTTGGACAAGTCTGATGTGCAAAGGCATTAATCACACTTTACTTAGGATAAATGAAAATGACAAGTGAGTTAAGAATGCATGCATTGGAGAGCGGTTGAAATGTTGGTAAGGTGTTCTTAAGACTGAGGACTGAATCCTGTGCCTTGTGCTTGCTGGGAAGTCACTCTACCAAAGATATCTGTCTCCCTGATTCTATTTATTTTTATTTCAAGATGATATAACTAAGTCGTCCTGGGTGCTAACTTTTAATCTTTCTGTTTCAATATACCAAGTAGTGAGATTATAGGCCTATATCACTATGCTGGACTCCAAGAATTGGTAGATTCTTATATTAATCAATCATCATAATTGTGTTTTTCAGTGATTTTTAATGATGTGATAAACACATTGCTAAGATAAACAGATTCGAGAATTGTTAGAACATATCATTATAATAGCCAATCATGTTAAAAGGAAAAAAACAGAGAGAAAATGACTTTAAAATGTTATAGTAAGTATTACTGGGTTAGGAGAATATGGTTGATTATTTTTTTCTTGGTCGCCTTCTTTCTATGTTATCAAAATTCCTTATAATTAGAATGTTTTAAAAATTATTCTTTATACAAAAAATAAAATCTTATTCCCAAAGAAGTGACTTCATCTCAAATGAAAAGGGTCAGGTTTGGTTCAGTCCATTCTGCGGCTCAGTTTAGCTGCTTGCTTCCGGCCTGTCGTGAGGGGGTGCACTGTGCGGTGTCGCTCTGAGAGGCCTGGGGAGTTCCGGAGCCCAGGGAGACGCCTCAGCTTCCTCTTCAGTCCTGGTTCTTCCGCCGAGTTCACCGCCCAGCACGTCCTATAAAGCACATATCCTGAAAACCCCTAGAATTTCCACCTGGGCGAGGTCCGGTCAGCCTCTTCCACTGTGAAAGTCTCCTTGGCTCCCGTCTTTTCCTGGGCTCCAGGGCCTGACGGGAGGCGCACGAGGCGAGCGTCTTCCCAGGTCGCTCTCCGTCCTCCCGGGTCCCCCTCCCCGCTGCAGCACCTCCTCCACCACCGCACGGAGGCCTCGGGATTGAGGCTCTAAGTACTTCAAATTTTTCTAGCAGCATCCTTAGAAATGCTAAAAGAAACAGATGAACTTACTTTTTTTTTTTTTTTTTTTTTTTTTTTTTTTTTTTTGCTTTTGAGACAAGGAACTTACCTTTAAGACATCTTATTTAGCCTATATGGGAGTATTCCATACAATATGTTACATTTGGAGATTCAATTTTGTCTTTTCAGTAGACCTCAGTTAATATTAGCCGCACTCCAGGTGGCCGGCAGCCGCCTTGCTACGTGACTGCAGTAGAGGACAGGGCTGGTTTGGAGGGACCCTCTGCTCCTCCCCGCCAGTCTGTATTCCCACGGCACGAGGCTCATGAAAATGTAAATGCTAAGGGTAGCTTCTGGGGGTGGCTCTCCCAGGAACCCCCTTTAACTAGTGGGTTTGGGGGGGAAATGACTCATCGGAGTGTGGTGCGGATTAGGGAACATCAAGCATCTATTGCTCTGTCACAGAAGCAGGCAGTCGTTGGTCTGACCCCTGAGTCCAGCCACGGGAAGCCGCGGGATCAAGTGGCGGCTCGTGCCCTATTATCACAGAGTCTGCAGTTTAAGTCAGGGGCCATCAGTCCCCTGAACGCTCCACTTCCCCAAAGAGGACGTTTTCCCATCCTACCTCACGTCCAAAGCCGACTGGCTGTCTAAGCAAATGCAGGAAAAGCAACGGAACATTAGTACTGGGTTGAGACTCTTCAAAATCAGTCCGGCCTTTTTCACTGGGGTAGAAGCTGCTGCAGAGAAGTAATTTACTCACTGTGATTTAGGAGCTGTGCGGCAGAAGGGGACTGAAGGAGAATTCGGATCCGTCTATCCCATCAAGTCTCTGGTTACTTTTGACAATGTTGACAGAGTTAATGAATTGGTTCCTTTATCAACAGAAAGTCCCGGGGTCACCTGAGAGGGACAAGCCATTGCCTTCCCCACCGAACCTAAGTCTTGTTCTTCAATGTTATCTCCGGACAGCAAAGCTAAGAAAACAAGTGACCCAAAATAATTACGCCCTGTGATAAGTGCTCTGAGGACAAGGCAGGATGCAGATGCAGAGAACGAGGAGGAAGTTCTTTGCAAGAAGATTCAGGGAAGGTGAGAAAGTCAGTCCACCAGAGGGGGCTGGCGGAAATCCAGGCGGAGGGCGCAGCAAGTGTGGGAGCCTCGGGGCCAACACAACCCTGGTGTGTAAAGAAACGGAGGCTGCTGGAGGTCAGGGAAGAGGAGGCCCTGAAAGGTGGCGACACCACGTTATGTGCAGTCTCAGGAGACAGACCTCCAGCTAGACTCTGGTTTTCCTGTCTCTTTTGATAAATGGCGAGTTTCACTTTAACCACATATGTTGTTGTGTGGATGAGGCTAGATGAGCTTTTCTGCTTGAGCAGTGGATCCCTAATGGACTCAGCGGCAGTAGGAAGTAAGTTAAAGCACTTCGCCTGAGGCTGGCGCTGTAAATTGAATCCACCTGACAAGAGCGGAGAGGAACAGTCTGATCCAGTATCTTCAAAGTGGAAAACTGGAGCTGCCACCGATAGGTTGCTTTTAAGTGCTCAAGTGCTTTCCTGTTCTCTACCTTATCTGAATTAAAACTTCTAGTTTCAAGAGTTGATTAGGGGCTGGCTGGAGCATGATGGGAGATTCAAGTGGACGAGGCCCTGGGTTCGATTCCCAGGACACACCCTACTCAAATTTCCATTTCTTCTAAACTGGGCTTCCTTCTTTGTTCCTCCAAGTCTTGTGTTTTCTTGCCTTTGAAAAGCCCTGAGATAACAAATGCGGGGCATAATAGTCTTCCCTTGCATAACAGTATGATGGAAGCTTAGCCTTAGAGCAGCTATTCTGACACCTTCATTCCAGTACATTATTAGTACTGTAATGTTAGTTAATTTTGTAGTATGTAAAACTATAAATGGCAAATGATTCGTTTTCATTCAATTCACTTCAGTACTTTTGGCAACCTTACAATGTGAATATTTTTATTTGTTTTATAAATTGTAAGATTTATCATTTTCCCTGCCTCCCTTCACCGTCTCCCACACGTTAGTTCACCTGCTTCTTTATCCCAGGATCACTGATTTGAGTCATTTGACTCAAATTTGACTGATTTGAAGCAGATTTGAGGCTCTCTTGACCTCACCAGATTGGCTACCTTGAGAATAAACTCTTTTTTGCAAACAAAACAAAAATTCATCTTGGTAAGACTGTTTCACTGAGCATCTAATTACTAAAATATTGTAGAATTCTTCATCATGAGTTAAAGGCATCCTTTTGTTTTTCTGACAGGATCTCGTTCTGTGACCCAGGATGGCCTCAAATGCTCTGTGATCTTCCTGCCTCAGCCTTTTGAGTTCTGGGATTACAGGGGCACACTAGTATGCCTGGGTAGTATTGAAATTCTTGCCAAAGAATGTTGTACTTACAAGAAACGCTCCATGTTGTGAAATGGCCAGCGCTGAGACCTTACTATATATGTCACTGTTCACTACACTTTCACCGGTCAGGCCGTGGGCTGCTGAGGGCTTGGCTGTTGTGCTGTGCACTTCCGAGTGCCCTGAGGGATCAGCGTGGCCTGGGCTGGATGTGTCACTGCCTTGAATGACTCTGTGGGGCTCACAGGTCTTTAGCTGGCCTCACAGAAGGAGAAAGTTGAGGGTAATTACCCTCAAAGGGTAATTACGTTAAAGCAGTCCCTTCTGCTCTATTCAGAATTATATGGAACTATGATTAAAGTTATCATTCTATTCTAAGAAATAACATCTCTGCAAGATTTGTAACATGGTGATAGTATTTTCAGGACAAGGTATGGTAGACAAAATTACGACTCTTCAAACTTGCCCATATCCCATCCGCAGAACCTGTGAACACATTATATCATATGGCACAGGAAGATTAAAGTAGCAAAAAGAAATTATGGACGGACTTGGGTTCCTTCTGCCATTCTTAACCCTCAGTACCTCAGAAGGTGATTGTATTTGGAGTAAGGTCTTTAAAGTAGTAATTCGATTAAAATGAAGTCATTAGGGTGGAACTTAATACAGTGTGACTAGTGTCCTCACCTGAAAAGAATCAAACAGGGACAGAGAGGCAAGAAATCAGGAGAAGATGGTTCTCTGGAAGCTAAGGAGAGCATCCTCAGAAGGAAGCAATGCTGCCAATGGCTCGATTGCAGAATTCTGAGAAATAGATTCTTCTTCTTCTTCTTTTTTTTTTTTTTTTTTGAGACAGGGTCTCGCTGTGTAGTTCAGGCTGGCCCTGAGCTCACTATGTAGCCCAGGCAAGCCTCGAACTCAGCAGTCCTCCTGCCTCTGCCTCTCGAGTGCTGGGATGACAGGCGTGAGCCACCACGCTTGGTTAGATTCTTCTTTTTAAACTACCCAATCTGTTATTTTGTTAAGGCAGCTCTAGCAAACTAATATAGTAATCAATGTAACTTAATATTTAGAGGCTGTCCCTGGTTTATGAGGTCAGAGTGATGTAACATGGAAATAGCAGTCTCTGTTTCTGGCTTTAACTGTGGAGAAAGAAGGTCATGAGCAAAGGACTCTGGGTAGAAAAGGCAAGGAGATGTCTTCTCTCCTAATGCCTCTGAAAGCGAGAGCTCTGCTCTGCTCTCAGGAGCTAGAGGTTCAAGGATTTGCTCACAGAGCACACCTCAGAGCTTTGCGGAGTTGTGCTCCATCACACCTTCCCAAGGGGTGTTATTTTTCCTCCTCCTGACTCACTTCCTCCCTCCCCTTCCCTCCTCCTTCACTCTGAAAATGTTGACACAGCTTTCTCGTTTCTTCTACTAAGAATCTAGGTTATATGCACTTACCACCTATTCTTAGCTGGCTCTTGGGTAGGCTTGTCATGTGGGCTCTGACGTTTCTGAGAATTCCAAAGCCAAACGGATGCAGTTGAGGGTCCCTGTGTCCTGGAAGGGCCCAGCCTCCGATGCAGAGCCAGAACCTGGGGACGTCTCATCTGCGTGGAGTTCCTTTTACTCATCACACAATGCCCAGGCTTGTCAGTATCACTGCAAATGAAATCTGCATAAATAATTATAATTACGATTTATAGAAACATGCCTAAAACTCGCCCTAGATGATGTTCTTTGCAAGCATTCTGGCTGGATACCCTTTCTAGCCGTCTGATCAGCGACAATGGTGCCTTTTATTTGCCTGGTTTTTAATATTGGAGCTGAGAAGAATCAGAGTTTAGGAGAGCAGAAGGGAAAACTCAGCTCCGGGCACGTGGCTACCTCTTCCGAACTTCCAGGGCTTGGACTCAGGCTCACACAGTGTACTTTGTTAGTTCATGAGCTCTCCCCAGGACTTGGATTGGCTGCTTTCCCAGAAAGTGAGGTTGGCAAAATGTGCATAAAACACAGGTGACCTGGGGACCTATATTTGTTTCTAGTTGCAGTCATGAGACACTACAGAACAGATGGCTTCAAACAACACAAATTATTCTTTTACCTTTCTGGGGATAGGGATCCCCAACCAAGAAATTGGTAAGACCATGATTCCTTTGCAACTCCGGGAGAGTGCTTGCTTCTTGTTATCCCCCGGTGGCGTCTTTCAATTCTGAGGCCCCTTAGCTTGCAGCTGTGTGGTAAGCAGAGCTTTACCTGTGTGTGTGTGTGTGTGTGTGTGTGTGTGTGTATGTCTTCTTACAAGAGCCCAGTCACATTAGATTGGGGGTCCACCCTACTCTGGTATGATTTTATCTTAGGTAATTACATCTCCAATTTCCAAATAAAGACTCAATCTGAAGCACTGGGGGTTGGAACTTTTGGGGGACATGGTTCAACCCATAATAGGATTTCTTCCATCAAAATTCAATGCCAGCTTTTAAATGTCAGGGACTGAGAGAGGACAAGTATGACACATGTCACTCACATCAAGAGGATACTTCAACCTATCAGCATAGCATAGTGTGGGAAAAGCTAAGTGGCAGGTACCCTGCTAGCTTGTACTTTGTCTCTTTAATGATGTTCCGTGTAGTTTTATTGGTTATAAGTTAAAATGGAAGCCAAGCACCTTTCACTTTCTTATTCTCAGGCAGGTGAAAGATTAATTTCTTAGCAGTTTGATAATCTGGGGAAATCCAGAATGAAGAAGAAAGCTTACTTGGGCATGATTCCAAATATAAACTGAAATAACTTTTTACAATTCATATCCATAGTGCGGTAGATTAACAGTCACCTCAGAAGATGTTCTGCTCCTAACCCTAGTCTCTAGGGCCTATGAACCTGACTTTAAATGGCAGTGATGTTAAAGACGGGATGAAGAATCTGGGAGTAGAGAAACTGTCTTGGTGGGCAATCAAAGGTGTCCTTAAAAAACAGACACAGAGGGTAAAGAGCTCACACGAGGACATTGAAGACAAGGAAACAAGATGTTGTGCTCATCGGCTTTGAAAATGGAGGAAGCAGACTTCCCCCAGAGCCGCTGGAGGAAGAACAAGGCCTGGTCCTGCCTCGATCCTTGCTCCTAAAGGCTCATTTTACACTTCTAGCCTCCAAACAGAAAGGGAATAAATTTCCATCATGCTTTGCTATCAAGTTTGTAATAATTTATGATAGCCACAGGAAATTTCCAAAATCTTAGGAAAAAAATAGAATGGACTTTTGGTTATTTTTCCAATTTAAAAAGGTCAGAGGAATATTAATTATCCTTTTCTTCTTTTCTTGGTGCTGGGACTTGAACTCAGGACCATGTGTGTGTGTCTACCACTGTATATCCCCATATGTAAAGGAAATTCCAACAGATGCTACAGCATGGCTAAAGCTTGAGGACGTTACACCCAGTGAAATAAACCAGCTCTAAAAGACAAATACTACATGGAGCTAAGAGTAGTCTGACTTATACAGGTGGAAAGCAGGATGGTAGTTGTCATGGGCTGGGAAGAGAGAGGAACAGGAATGATTATTTAACAGGTATTGAGTTTTAGTTTTGTAAGCTGCAAAGAGCTCTGAAGATGGGTTGCGTAGCTGTGCAAATGCATTTAAGGGGATAACTTTTATGCTTATGTACTTTAGCACATTTCTTAAAAAGTTCAACTTATAGAAGAAGAACTTTAGTGATATGCTAAAGATAACTATGCAGCATATGGTGGGATTTTGCTTACCTGAAGCTGTGTTTTCTCCGCACCTTTAATTTTAAATCCTTTTATTGCACTGGCCCATCTTTGTACAGAAGCTGCCAAGTCCTGCCTTATGTTATGTTTCCTTCTATTTTTTCATTTTTTCTTGGTCTTTCTCCTCAGTTTATGAATATGTTCCATCTTCTAAGCTTCGTTGGACCTAGGGACTAGGTTAAGTAAGTGGCACCTTTTTAAAATGCTTCTTTGTCCACAACATGATTTGAATGTTAGACATTTTTTCTTACAGTTAGACACACACATCCTCTGAAATACTTCTCCTGCACTATCATTACATTACTGAAAAGACAACCAAACTATCCATGTTCAATAAAATGACTTCCCTTCTCCCTCCCTAATCTCTGCTACGGCCAACCCACGCTGTAGCCTGCAGGCCGCGTGCCTTAGCTTGTTTCTTGAGGTTGTAATACTTGAGCCTAGGTAATTAACCAGGATTAAAAAATAACTTATTAAGGAAATCAATTCATTTATTTACTAGCTTTAATGGCTGCTTAGATCAGGGAGTCTGCAACTTAGTGCCTGGTCCCTCCTTTCCACAATGGCTCCCTGAACGGTCCGTCTTCCAGGGAGAGGGACTCTGCTCACCAGATGGCAGAAGGGCAGAGGAGGGTGAATCCTCTTCGCAGCATTGTTAATCCCCTCATTGCGGTAGAGCCCCCAAAGGGCCCACTTCCGACACTGCTGCAGCAGAGACTCGTTGTTTCAAACCGTGGGTTTTGGAGGCACAATTGGGAGACCAGCGCACACAGAGATGCACCTATGTTGGAAACCAAGCCATGCTGCCCTCAGGGGGTACATCCTCCAGCCTGGCATCCAACACCCTTTGACACATGGCCCCTGCCGGTCACCTGCCAGTCCCCCAGCTCGGGTTACCTGCTGTGACCGCGTCTCTCCTTATTTCCTCTGGAGAGAGCACCCTCGCCACCCGCTCACTGGACTGAGTCATGGCCGCTTCCCTGAGTGCAGCCCAGCATTTCCCCTAAGAAGCTGCGGCTTCCCGGGTGCCGGGGAACAGGTTAGTGCCCGCACAGCCTCTGTGGAGGAAGCTAACTCGTGGCCATCCACCTTCTCACTGACCCCCGAGGCTCTCTGGGGCTGTCACCAACTCGTGATTCTGATGCTTCCAGAACGAGGACAGTGCCTGGCACACAGCAGACATTCTCAACGTAGCCTGGGCTGGCCTCGAACCGCTCCCACGTCAGCCTCGCGAGGGCCGTGTGCGCAGGGATGGGCCACCTCCCCTGGCCAGATCGGGTTGGAAGCAGGCTCGCTAGCAACACGTGCTCTTCTCCCTTCCACCCACCAGCCCACTTGGGGCACAGGCGCTGCCGAGTCCGTCGCGCGAGCGCAGTGAAGCCCTTCCGAAAGCGCCCGAGGAGCGGCCCCGCGGGCTCCGCTGCTCTCCTCTCCCGGGCGCGGGCCCCGGCCCTGCCCCCTGCCCGGCCCTGTCCTGCGCGCGCCGCCCCCGGCCGGCAGGCACAGGCCCGGCGCACGCACGCCCCCGCCGGGCGCAGCCAATGGGCAGCGGCGCCCGCGGGACCCGCGCGGCGGAGGCGTGGGGCGGCCGCGCCGGACGGGAAGTGAGTGCCGGCCCCGCCGAGCACAGCGGTCCGGGCCCCGCGGCAGCATGGCGGCCGCCAAGGTAAGCGGGCCGCGCGGGCTCCGGGAGGCGCGCTCGGGCCGCCGTGGGCCGGGGCCCGGGCCGGGCGCGCGGCCGCCGGGACTCGGCCCGGTACGCTCCGCCTGGGCGGGCCCGGAGGGCGCTGTGTCCCGGCCGCGGTGACCGGGCCTCGGTCCGGGCCGCGGCCGCGAAGCCGGCCCCTGTCCCGTCCCGCGCTCCCCGCCGGCGCGGAGTCACCGGGCTGCGGTTCTCCCCGCGTGGGCAGTGTGGGCCGCGCGCGTGTGGCCGCCCGGGACCCCTCGCCCGCTCTCGGGTCGTGCCCTTCCGTGCCCTCTGCCTGCGCTCACGAACAAGCCCGGAGCCCTGGGAGGCTCTGTTGGGGAGAGACAGCGGCACCGTCCGGAGCCTGCAGCTCCCGGGAAGTTACACCGAAACCCGCCCCCGCCCGGACGGACGGACGGACTCCGCGCAGCCTGACCTCTGCGCGCTCACCTTGGAACCTGGACCCTGTCAGGCTCCATTGGCCGCGTTTCAGCTTTTCCGGCAGGATGCCCTGTGTAGGCCCAGTCACTTAAATCAGTGGAATTTAGTGCTTTTGATTTTAAGTTCACGAAGGCAACTCTTTAATCAAGACTATACAACTTCTTAGCTCTTTTTAAGTGCAGTGAACTTAAATATACCCACATTTCAAACATTTGTCCTTAATCAAAATTCTTTGATAACCCTTGAGAGGAAAACATGGCCAACACATCATATTCCTAGTTATTCGAGCAAACTAATCACATTTGCAATGGAAATTATAAGCAGACAAATATATTTAAATGTTTTCCTGCGATGTACATTTCTCCAGGGCCCCCAAATCCCCAGGCTTCCTCGGCTGCCTGGACTAGGCGGTTAGGGCGCCTTTCTCCTCCTCCGTAGTTACTGCTAGTTTCGCATCTGGGAGTGTGCGCTGGGTGTGGGTGATGGGTGCGGTAGTGTGGGAGAGGGTGGCACTATGTATATATTTATTTTAGAAGCTGCATTCAGTCTTTCAAGCCCAGTGGCCCTTGGTCTTTTCTTTGCATTCACTTTCATGTAGTTAGAGTATAAGGTTTGGAATCAATCAGGGAACGGATTGATACAAAGTGGAAGTAAATGCCCATTTTCATGGTCATTTTTATGTCTGAAGATGAATTAAATAATTTTACCTTATTTAGAAATATAACTAGAGAAAAGAAATTGAGGAATGTGGTTAGAAATGGAGTATGAGCCGGGCGTGGTGGCTCACGCCTGTAATCCCAGCACTCGGGAGGCAGAGACAGGAGGATTGCTGAGTTCGCGGCCGCTTGCCTGGGCTACATAGTGAGCTCAGGGCTAGCCTGAACTACAAAGTGAGACCCTGTCTCAAAAAAAAAATTAAAAAAAAATGGAGTATGATATTTCACTAAGTGAAGTAAAATAGGTTGAGATAGAAAAGGGTAACTTTTGTGCCAGGCGTGGTGGCTCACGCCTGTAATCCCAGCACTCGGGAGGCAGAGACAGGAGGATTGCTGAGTTCGAGGCTTGCCTGGGCTACATAGTGAGCTCAGAGCCAGCCCGAACTACAAAGCGAGACCCTGTCTCAAAAAAAAAAAAAAAAAAAAAAAAAAAGAAAAAGAAAAAGGTAACTTTTTTTGCCATACCAAGGATCAAATTTGGGCCTGTGCTTCCCAGATAGGCGTGGGATCTTAGAGATCCCGCCCCTGCTGGATCTCTAAGCGATCAGGCCGGCCTTGAGCTTGCTGCAGTAGTTGGATGGCAGGTGCCACTACTGCATCTTGTAAGTAGGAGCTTTTTGTTTGTATTTGTTTTTTAATTTTTCCAGTACTGGGGAATGAACCCAGAGCCTTCACACCCAGCCTTTTTTTTTTTTTTTTTTTTGAGCCAGTCTTGGTAACTGTCAAATTGCCTAGCTCGGCTGGAGCTTGCAATCCTTCTGTCTCAGCCTTCCACAGTGCTGAGATCATAGACATGTGCCACTGCACCCAGCTTGGTTTTATTTTTATTAAAATGTCACATTGTATTAAGGATGCTTGATTTTCTTTTGAAGGGGGAAAGGGAGTGAGCGTTTTTGATGGCTTACATCCTACATACATATGTTTACAGTTGCACAAGACATCTCAAAGTTAATTGGGACCAAAAGAGAGTCAGAGGAAGCCGGGACTGAGATTAGTGCAAAGTAAGTAGGTTCCTGCTAGAGCTGACTGAATTTTGTAGCAGTCAAAGCAAAGAGGAAGTAACCTATGGTCCCTGGGGAGTCTGGTCTCCTGGTTCTGCCATCTGGGGACATTTTCTCCTTAGGATGAACATCTCCTTAGGATACTATGGATGAACTGTGTTTGCTTCTCGGCACCACAGAGGTATCTGTGTTGTGTAAGGCCATTTTTTTTTAATGTCTGTCTTTGTAGCTTAAGGGAAGGGTAATAAATGAACCCTAAAAAGAGGTGATGCTGATCTCAGTCCAAGAATGATTGTCCCCAGCTGGGTGTGGTGGCACGTGACTGTGACTCCAGCACTTGGGAAGCTGAGGCAGGAGGATTTTGAGTTCTATACCAGCCTGAGGTAATAATCTCTCTCTGTATCTCTCTTTTTCTCTCTCAACAAAAGATCTCTTACTGAGTTGCTTTTGGTTTAGCAATTAATTTAACAGCACTGGACATCCAGTTCTTCTATGCATGAGCTGAATACAGCTGTACACCTTAAAAAAAAAACAACAAACCTTCTTCCTCTAAAAAGTTGAGTCTGTGTAGGAGAGATAGATGTCCACCTCCCAGGAGTGTTAAGAAATTGGACAGGGAACCCAGGGACTCGGCAGCTGTGGGAAAATTCCAGCTTTTACTACACCCCCCGGGGAATTCTTTAGAGTACTTCTTCAGAGCAGACCTAGCAGTAGCCGCTGTGAGTCATTGGCTAGTACTGTATCTGTTAGTTTTCTTGGTCATTGTACTGATTCAAATGTAACTAGTCATTCCTTTCCTTTAAATAGTTTAAATATTAAGATTGAACACCTAATCTTTGGTTTGCTTTTTGTTTTAATTTCTCAAGGTTACCATTTAACAGTGGAAAAGATACAATACAGTTATTTGTTTTTTTATGAAGTAACATTGATCTGAAAATCAGCATTTTTGAGATTAGCTCAAAAAGCTTTCATTCTCTTGTGGGAATAATTCACATTTCCTTGTTAGATCTGCTTGTGCTATTTGTGCTGTTTTGAGATATTTCTGAAACTGCCCTGCTTGTATTAAAATGAAAATGAGCTTTTATAAACCTACATTTTCCTGAGCTCCATAAACAAAACAAACCCAATGCAGTCCAATTATTTAAATAGAGGATGACCAAAAATTGCATATTTTTTCATTAATTGTTATAACAGGAAATATGCAATTGACAATTTTATGAAATTTACTCAATACAGGGATTGATAGGTTGAAATAATGCCTTTGTAAGCAGTGTTTGCTTGGGAGAGTCAGTATTAGACAAAGTGCTGCAAAGAGACTCTGGGATAAAATGTTAAGGGCTTAAAAACTAGAAATTTCCCCTCTACCCCCTTTTGGTTTTAGTGTACATTTTCTATCACTACATCACCTACATTGAGGAGGATAAAATTAAATTACAGGAAGCTGTTAAAAGTTAGAGAGTATCTCTTGAGTTCAGGAGTGAGGGCCAAGAGATGTCCAGGGCCAAAGCTGGATATGAACAAGTACTTTGGGTGAGATTGGCCTAGACTAAAATAAATTTTTTCAACAAATTAAACTGTTAATAACAATGAAAACTTGGCCTGATAAGTACATGTAGGATTGATTACCCACTCTGATGAGTTATGGCTGTCCTATGATTCATTTGGAATTGTATTTTTCTCTAGCTCTATGAACAGGACTAGCCTGAGAATACTAAAATGAATGAGGACTTTACACTTTCAAGAAAAACAACATCATACCAGGACTAAGTTCTCTGATGGAAATACCCTGCTACAAGGGGTTTGGGAGCCTCAGAAAGGAGCTGATGTCTGGGCCTGGGGAGGGCATCTCAGAAGCAGCAGTATCTACAGAAAAATAGATGGGGAATTCTGAAAGGAGTCCTCTTGCCTTCTGGAGGAAATGTAGACTAACTAGTATAACCATTAAGGAAATCAGAATGGAGATTCCTCAAAAAACTAAAAACAGAAATTCCAGTTGACCCAACTATTCCCTTTCTAGGCATCTTTTCAAATATTAAAACCATCATTTTACAGTGATCCTTGCATATCCATGTTTATACCAGCACAGTTCATAACAGCTGTATCTTGGAAACAGCCAGTATGTCCATCAACAAATGGATGGATAAAGAAAATATAGTATCGGTACATAATGGAATATTACTTGGATGTAAAGGGGGCTAAATTGGAGTCATTTAAAGGAAAAATGGATGCAACTTGAAAGCATGATGTTAAGTAAAGTAAATCAGACACGTAAGCTTCAATACCATATAATTTCTCTAATACAAGAAATACAAAGCCTAAATGATGTGTAGGGAAAAATGAAAAATAGGGGGAAACAGAAGGATAGATCTTGTGCAAATGAGAAGAAGAGCAATAGATGGTGGTGGGAGGGGAATGTTGAAGGAACTGGGCTGTGCTGTGTACATGCACCGGCTACCTACAGTACATGTGATTGTGCTGGGGGGGAGGTGGTTGAAGGAATTAAGATATGCTAAGTACTCTTACTCCTTCCTAAGATGGGTGTAAACATTGTATACTGCAAACATGTACTAATAAAATAAGATTTAAAAATTGTTTTAAAAAAAGAATGAATGAGCAAGTGATCAGAAACCCAGTGATCAGAAGTTGGATATTCAAGGCAGGCAAATGAGCACACTTGGCACATTTTGGAAACAGTGATATGGGGAAAATATAATTTCCAGCCTACTAGATGTACGTTCAGATGTGGTGAGTTACCGTTCCCAAGAATGGAAGAATGAATTTTAAGGAACAGTGGAGGTTAAGACTAGGAAAAATTTATTGAGAGTTCCTGGGAGAGAGGAGGGGCCCAGGAAGTGGTTGCCACGGAGACCTCTTATCTAAGAATGCTTTATAGAGCAAAATCACAAGGTGAGTACAGTGTGGGTCAAACTATACTAAACCAATAAGATGATAAGTAGCACCAGCTGTTACTGATCTAACAGGGAAGCAAGGTCATGCAGCAAGGTCATGTGGAAAGAACACAGGCCTCTTAGGAGAAGGGACAGGCCCAGAAGTTTTGTTCACCCGCCTGGATGGCTGATGTTTATCTGGACTCTGCTGGACCATCAGATAACAATTATAATTCAGAGTCACTGCTTATCCCTTAGGAAGGCATTTGGGCTGGTCAGTCCTTGCATCTTTATCTTGAAGGCTGGTCTTTGACAGACACTCCTCCGGCCACAATTCTTAGGCTTTTTCTGTGGAGTTCTTTGAGAGCCCAGTCTCTTTCTGACTGTATGTTAATTTCCATCTAACTTAGCTGCCTGTAAAACAATAGAAAAAAATTAAAAAGTAATTAATGCTTGTGGAGTGCTAACTAGATACTACATTCAGTTCTAAATGGGTTCCGCTTAACTCATTTAGTGCCTCTAACAGCCTTCGAAGTTCTACAATATCATTCCTACTCTGTGGATGAACTCTGAAACATCATGGCGGGCCAGGTCAGGGGTCGAGATACTTAAATGCTGCAGGGTGGAAGCAGATCCTGCCACATGGCTGCAATGTCTGCACTCCGGCTCGTCTGCACACTGTCTTCATGGCAGTTTACTGCACTGCCCATGGAAAGGTGTGGGCATGGCCAAAGAGGGCAGGGAGGTGTCTCTGTGTAAACCAGCCTGCAGTTGGGATTGTTTGGCGCTTGCTGTGAGCCATGCACCTTCCTGGGTGTTTTACACATAACTACTTATTTTGTGATACTGAGGAGTCAGTGCTTTGCATTTTTGTCCATATTCTATACATGAGAAGCTGAATGGAGGTTCAGGCATTTCTCAAGTTTGTAGAGCAAGTCAGGGATCCAGTCTGGAGTTGGGCCCTGCCAGTCAGCCTTCAGAGCTGCTGTTCTTAATCCCTGCCCTGTCTTCCTGCCCAGACCTTAAAAGGAATTCCATTTATAAGGGTACACAAGTGAAAATTCATGAACCATTGATTATGGGCCTGTATATTTCCAGATCCTACCAGTCCAGTAATTCTTATATAAGAACACCTTTGTCAGTAGAGGCTTCATGTAGTGTTTTTATGTTAGTATATTTTCCCGTTTTTCCCTATCATAAATCCCAACAGGACAGTAATTGTTATATGCTTGTTCAAAAAAAATACCCCTGCTTTATTGAGCTATAATTCGTGGACTGTATTATTCACCTGCTACAGTTTATTGTTACCTATTGTATTCATAGAGTTGGGCAACTGTTATCATTGTCATATATACTTTTATAAATATTTTAATCCAGTGTCTAATGTGTAGGGCTTGAGCTATATATTTAACTTCCGTGGTGTTTACATCTCACCTAGAGCAAGACCCTCCCTGAGGTTTGTTATGAGAAAAAAATGTGATTGAGGTGATAGGCTCTTCATGTGGCAAGTTTTCTCTCCTTTGGAGTAAAACAAAATTAGTCAAATTAGTCTATCAATGTAGGTATTTGATGATATCTTAATCAACCAGACCTTTTTAGGGGAGGATTAGAAATGAAGGAGAGAAAGTCTGACTTGTTTTTATGCTACCATGATACAGTATTTATTAAGACAGCAAGTTTCCATGGTTCCATTAATGTTCATTAATGTTTAGATTTTAGGGTTTAAGAAACTCCAAATTGTTAGAGCTGGATGAGCCTTGGAGTTTGTGTAACATGTGATTTTCAGTTTCCCCTTTCCCAGTTCTGTTAACACCCCTTTGTAGGGCAAAGGAGTGGAATCCCAGGAAAATTTATTAGTGGCCCTAGGTCCCTTGAACTCTTGATTTGAGCACTGTTTGAGGTCAGTGGTTCCAGCCGTTGGAACCATGTGGGCAGCTATAAAAGATGCTGATAGCTGAGTCACTGCACAGATTATGATTTTGATTGAATTAGAATCTGATGTGGCCTGAAGTTCAAGATGTTTGGAAGTTGGACAGTACTCTTCCTCACTTTATGCCTCCAGTGACCCTCTGTCTCCTTGGGATAGGGAAGGAGTACAGTGGGGTGAGGCGAGGCAAGCCGGCTCAAGTTCTAGTGGATTCATTCAAAGGAGAGACACTGTGTTACTTCTCCTTCTCTCTTGAAACCTTTTCCGCCCTGCTCCTGGTGATACAGCTTTATACTTATATAGAACTTAGGTCTTAGTGCCAGAATTAATGGGTAGCCTTTCTTCTCTTGCAAAGTCTCAGTAGTTTTCTTTAAGTCCATTAGGTGCTAGAAGAGAGAATCATTGCAAAGACTCTGGTCAAAAGCCTTCTCGTGGCTCTGCCTTCCTCCCCCTCTGTCTCCTTTCTATCCCTCTTTAGTTCATCAAGAAGATTGCTAGAGAAGCCATGACTCTTCCTCATGCTTTGGCTCTTACACCCTCTGCCCTGTGACCAGCCTCTCTGCTTCTGATGAGCTCTTAGATGGAGCTAGTCCTTCCCATGTTTCCCTGTTTCTGTGAGGATTAGGCTGATGAGCACTTTCCTCCTTGTCCCCTTTCCTGGCATTTGCGGCTTTGTTAGCACCTGGACTTTAGTGGGTGGCCTTGGGGTGGGACTTGGAACAGAGCAAAGTGTGAACTTGTAGAGGCACGTTAGTTCTTGAGGAGTAGTGTGTGCCCCGTTGCACAATGTGGGTCCCTAACCATAGTATGAAACACGGACTGAACAAACCTGATGGCCTGCCAACCAGACCTCGTGTTGGACCCAACCAGCTTATTGAAATGTTGCCTATCATCAGAATTCCGCTAACTCAGAATTATGACCAGTAGCTGGTTTATAGAGTGATGGTCCAGTTTGTCGGTTGGTAGTGTAAAACAGAGTATTTGTACTGTATCCACTTATTCCTTTGGAAACTTGCCACGTAGTCCCATATGTTCAGGACAGGCCTGGATAATTCCTCTTGACGTTTCATGATGGCACAAGTTGCACAGTTGGCAGTATTCAAATTCTTAGCAATATAACCTGAATAAACCACTGTATTTAGTGACTGTTATTAACTTGTAACTTTAATTTCTTCTTGTAGTCAGGTTTCTCTATGTTATCCACGTTATCCATGGAAATTGTTAACTTGATAAGAGAGTCAGATATTTCATGATACCTTTACTCTTTTATGGCAGTGTACCTTTTGCATAAGACTTGCACAGTATTTTTTGTGTGTGGGGGGCACCAGGAATTGAACTCAGGCCCTGTGCTTCCAAGGTAGATGCGGTAACCATTTGAGCTAAATCCCTGGCCCTGCATAGTATAATTTATAAACACATTGTATATGGAAGCTTGATTTGACCAGTCTGTTGGAGCCCCAGGTACTTAGTTAGTAACTTTCCAGAACTGACTTGATGTGATTTGTGGCATTGTTCCTGACCACAGCTGTAGGGAGAGCCACAGAGGACCCAGCTCTGGACCGAGCTCAGCTCTGCTGAGCTCTGTGCCATCTTTGTGTGTGGAAAGGCTGCCGGGACTTTGTTCTCTTCTTATCACCAGCTCTGTTTGGTAAAAAAGCTCTGGGCGAGAAGGGAAGGGACCTGACTCACAGCTGCCACTTACCTCGAGAATTGGGATAGTTGCTAACCTCTCCGGGTTCTCATCCATGTACCAGATGGCAAAGCAGACCATCTGTGGCATGTGTAATGATCACGTGGGACAAAACATGTGAAAGTATTTTGGGAGTCATGAAGTCCAAAAGGGATGTCAACATAGGTCTATTGGAGTATGTAGGGTGGTGCCACTTAACTTTAAAAATAGGGCACACAGATATTACTTGACCTACCTGAACGAAACACATGGTATGTTTGGCTGAAACTCAGAAACTACTGAATACCCCAGAGGGTTATTAGCAATCTTGCCACAGTGGCCACAGTCTCCTTGTGGCCCAACTGGAGTCTTGCTGTTGGGGCTTTTGAGGCAGTATTGGCTCCTGTGGTAGTTTTAGCTTCACTTGGGGGTTTATTAGAAATGCCATATTATAGGCCTGTTGCATCAGTATCTGCATTTAACTGGATTCCCAGGAGGTCATGTGCACATTAAGGGTGAGATAGTATTGATTCAGGGCTGGGGATTTAGCTCAAATGGTACTGCACCAACCTTGGGTACACAAGGGCCCGAGTTCAATCCCTAGTACCACCAAAAAAAAAAAAAAAAAGATAATATTGATCTGGAACTCTTATTACCATGTAGCTAAGTATAACTGCCTTTCTAAAATAAGGATTCACTGTAAGGTAGTTTTTTTTTTTTAAAACATGTTAAGTAAGAAGTAAACCTGTAGCAAAAAAGTCCAGTATATATGTTAGACTTCTTGAGGCTTCTTTTGATCTCACACTGGGGCCAGGATATTAATTTGGAGCACATCTTCAAATTATTATTTAAGGTAATTATAGGAGGATTGTGCTTTCTCCATCTCTTTACTACTCACCTATACTTAAAACTCACAAGAGTGAGCCCTGCCCGCATGCTTCCGGGTCATCGCCTTCTACAAGTCACCTATCACCTTTGTGTCCAGAGCTTGTCCTCCTCCTCCGTGGCCTCCGACGACCATGCGGCCACCCCTCTGCTCCCTGCTTTCCTGATGAACCGTCTTGTGGTGGGCCTCTTGCCTCTCAGAGTCCCCCTGTGCTCTCCTGTGTGGGCTTCTCCTGCTGCATCTCTGGGATGTTGGCATCACCCAGGGCTCCGTGCCCCTTCCCCTCCCTCCAGTGCCTGTGGCAGTCTGGCCTCCCCCTTGACGAAGATGCTTGTCCCTTCTCAGCCTGGGCGGCTTTCTGAGCTCCAGCCTGCATTTTGAGAAATTTGCTGGACAACTTAGCGGTTGCAGAGATCTTTCAAACTCTGTTTATCTAGAACCGAACGCCTTTGCTGGATCGTTCCTTATTTCAGCCTGCAATTTAACTTTCCTACTAAAGCTTTGGTTAGTTCGGTGAAGTGCCTGATGCCAGAAACCAGGAGAGACACTGCCTGCAGGGACTGGAAGGTGGGAGAGTAATGGGACAGTGGAGTCCTTCGGCTTCACCAGAGCACATCTGTCCTGTCCCTTGTAACTTTCGGTCATTCTTATTTTTTTAATCTGTGCCATCACCATAACTTCCACAGGATCTCTGCCTTTGGTTTCCTCCTCCCTGTACTCCCCAGAGAAGAGCAAGGCAACCAGATAATGTAAAGATTGAAGCTTTACTGATCTTTATAATCATTTTCAAGGTAGCAAGGATGGTATTGATAATATCATTTGGCAGAAAAAAAAATTAAGGCTTAGCAGGATTATACAAACAGTAATAACATTAGCTTATGTTTATAGAAACATAACAAAACCTAGAGAATGTCCTAAGCACTGTGTGTATCAAAGTAATTTAATCTCTACAACAATCTATGACATGGTATATTCTCTGTTATACAGATAGGGAAACTTCGGTGTCCCGTAGCGACGTCCTGTGGGACACAGATTAATCTGTCCCAGGTTGCCCGGTAAGTGGCATGGCTGGGGTCTGACACAGGCAGCCCGACTCCAGAGCCCATGCACATTGTCATGGTGCACAGCGCCCTTCTAATTTTCTTTGCCACACTACATGGCTTCTGATGTCTTAAAATACAGTTTAGCCTTCAGAAATCTAACTCCTCCATGATTGGCTGTTCCTAATTCTTGTAATGCTTTTTTCTGCTGTTACATCACATTCCCCTGTCATGTTGTTGACATGTTCTGGGGGAACCTGTGCAGCCCTTAGGTTCCTTCCCACAAGACTGATGGTACTATAGCAGCAAGAAAGTAGGGGCTAACATACATGTTTGAGTCTGTAACTTAGAGCTCCATCACACATAGGAATGTTGCCTGAATTTCTCTGTATTCATGGGCCACTTTCTTTTCAGTTCTTTCCATTCAATTTTCACAAGTGCTCTTAGTTCAGGGTTTCTCTTTTTTTGAAGCATTCATGAAAACCCATGTCTTGAGTTACAGGTTTTGCAGTGGGTTTGTTCTAATCTAGGATTCAGACTTGTTCAACCCATGGCCTTTGGTTGATAGGACACTCTCTTTCCCTCTCTCTCTCTCTCTCTCTCTCTCTCTCTCTCTCTCCCTCTCTCCCTGTGTCTCTCTCTCATTCCCCCCCTCCTTGTTAGTGTGGTTTATTTTTGCTTTTTTGTAGTTCATCTGGTTATGGGGTACTTGGTACTAGGCACTCACATGAGGAAGAACCTAATGCTTAATTGTTTTCTATGATGCTATGATGTTTAATTAGTATGACCAGATGTTCTTATTGGATCCACCAGCTTTCTGTATAAAAATTTGTTGACTAAATTATGTGAATGCATGTATGTTATGTTATTATATGTCTGTGTATATAACTATGAACGTGTATCATAATTGTTAGAAAACATATGGCTACTAAAAACCAGTTACATATTAATTAATAGGTACAGAATTGTGAGGGTTATGATTAAATGGGTGGTAGTCATGGTCATAAAATACATGGAAGATTTTAATACCATTGAATTATACAGTTGTGTAGGTAGAGTGGTAAGTTTTACATTATGTATAGTTTGCCAAAGTAAAAACAAATCAATTAGAAATTAATTTTAACACATTGGATGAAAGTATTTGTTTAGTCTGTACTGGGTGATTATTATTACTCTCTCAAATGAGTCAAAATATGGAGGTTCGAGAGGCAAAGTTTTCTTTACTAAAGAATGCCATCTAAGAACAGTAAAAAGAACTATAATTAGAAGAAGAAAAGAGGTTCATTTTACATCTTACAAATAATAATTGATTCAGGCAGGAATTGTTAATAGATGCTAAAACTCTTGAGCAAAAGATTGTTTTAATTCCCATTGTCTCAAAATCTGTCTTTGTAAATTGTGTGCTATATACAGAGAGAAGTATGTGGAAAATGGACAGGTCTGTATCAAATGATCGTCAGTGAATGGGATAGATTAACATTATGTGGCTACTACTATGATCCAGCAGAGGTGTACAGTGTGAATTTAGGGTGGTTCTGGCCAAAAGTATTTAATCTGGACCCAATCACTAGGAAGTAAGTAATCAATTAAGAAAATAGGACATTATAGGAGACCTCTTGCCTGACTTTAAAAATTCAGTGTTGTGAATGAAAAATACTTAATTGAGAAGATTCCCAAAGACACAATCATGACTCCAATGCAGTGCTTGACTTTAGATATTGAATGAATGAATGAATGAATGAATGAATGAGTCAACCAATAAGTTGCCCCAACTAGAGTAATGTATATCTTAGTGATAATTGAATTAGTTTCCTAGGGCTGTCACAACCATGTACCAAACAGCAGAAATGGTGGGGTTTTTTGTTGTTGTTGTTTGTTCCTTTTTCATTTTTTGCAATTCTGGAGACTCTTTAAAGTGTGATATCAAGCTGCACAAAGAGTTGGTTGCTTCTGAGACCTTTGTCTTCAGCTTGGATGGCTGGCTCTCTTCTTTCTGTGCCTTTGTGTGGCTCTGTCTTTGTCTATTCTAATTCCCAGTTCTTACAAGGACCTTGGTCAGACTGACTTAGGGTCCCCTTTAATTATTTCACTTTAACTTAACTCTTTTAAAGACTTTTCCTTCAAACGTAGTAAGTCTTAGGTATGGAGGTTAGACTCCCAGCCTGTAAATTTGAGAGCAAACAGTTCAGTTCATAAAGGACATTGACTCAATTTAAAATTGGTTAAAATGAGATAACTATGTTGAGGTTCTGAAGGAGAATGGTGTGTTTTCACTAGATTTTAAGCTCATGAGGACAGAGCCAGACAGATACCTTTTAAAGTACCTGTCACATTGTACTGAGACTATTCACTGAATTGTTCCTCAGTTTGTTGTGCAAACCCATGGCAAAACGAAGGGAAGAAATTCTGCTCCACGTCCATGGTGCATTAGGGACTTTTTCACTTTCTGATCCAGTTTCTTATCCAGTTTCCTCTGTCTCTCACCAAGATAAGTGATAATTTAGCAACACTCGAGTTGTTCCTTGATAATCCGGGACAGGGTGATAGAGGGTCAGCTACTGAGCAGACCTTTGGAGGGGCCAGGCTGTCCAAGGTGGCCGAATCTCTGTGGTCGCAGAAAGACTGCTTTGAAGAAAGTGGGCCAGAGCAGAGGGCAGGATTTCCTGAAGTCCGGCGTGTCCACTGCCGCCGTTTCCGTTCGGCTTCTCCCCAGCGTGATGGCCCAGGGTCGTCCGAGGCCCAGAGGAGACTGAGTGACGCCCCCCGGGCTCTGACTTCGCGGTGTCGTCGGAAGGAACTTCTTCCCTTTGGAGCGCTCACGAGGCCTTTCCTTGCCGGTTGATGTCCGCTGTCAGTTGGAGGAGCCCGCCTTTTCATTGCCTCCATCTCCATTCTAGAAGTAGAATCTCAGCCCTACGTTCTCTTTTCCGTTTGATGGAGGTTCAGTTAGCTCAGTATCGATGTTCACCAGGACCAGACCTTTGGCCAGTTTCCTGTTACAGTTTGCTTGTTCACAATGATTTGTTTTAAGAGGAATTTTAAAATTAGAAATCTTGTCCTGCTATTCCATTTGTATTTTTTTCCTTAAGCTATTTTAACTAGGACATACTCACTTTATGTTATGAAGTATTTCCTTTGATGGTTTCTGGGATATATTTAATATTTTAAACCAACTTCCCCACTTAATCTTACATAAGAAATCATTTTTGTGTATGTGGTACCATAGATTAAACCCAGGACTTCTTACCAAACTATATCCTGAGTCTTTTCTTGAATTTTTTTTTTTTAATTTTTTACTTTGAGTCAGGGTTTTACAGTCAGGCCGGGCTGGAGCTTAGGATCCTTCTGCTTTGATGTCTCAGAAAGCTGGGTTTATAGCCCTGTGCTGCTATAAACACTTACTTTTAGTTTTTTCTAATATGGTGCTTTTTAGAATCTTGGACTCTCTCTCTTTGAAGAAAAGTACAGAACAAGTTTAATTTTTGCTGTTCAACCCTGGGAGTTCCTGAGCCTTCCTCACTAGTGCGTGTTATCAGCTGACATGACCCTGTCATTCAGACTGAATCTGCTGGTTCAGAGTCTGTAGAGGAAATCCGATTAGCTTAGAGGCTCCGAGGTCCACCCTGCAGGGCCCAGGTGCCCACTGCTGACCTTGAGTGGAAGGATGCATGGCATGGCCAGCTCTGCCCAGTTACGCATCTCACTCAGTCCCCACCCCCTCTCTCAGTAGTAGAGTCCTTCTACACATCTAGACCTCTTTTATTGAGACAGAGTCTAAATTGTTGAGTTGCTCAGGCAGCTTCAACTTGGGATCCTCCTGCCTCAGCCTCCCAGACTGTTGGGCTTATAGACATATGCCCCTATATACCTGGCAATAAACAGGGTATCTTAAAAACAATCACAGTGTCATTAGAAGAGGTAAAAAAATTATAGCAATTCCTTAATAACTTCAGATATCTAGTCTGTGTACATTTTACCCCTTTCCTTTTATTGCATTATAGTTTTTAAAGTTTTCACTTGTCACTGAGGGCCACACACATCACCACTGGTTGGTGTGTCTTGGTTTTCTTTGGTCTCTGGGCTTTCTTGGACTCTCGGTCTCATGCTACTCACTTGCTATGTGGCCTACTCAACCTGCCCATCCTTAAGTTCCCTCTATCAAAGGCACCTGCTTGGGGGGTGTTGGAAAGGTCAGGGTGCTGATGTCTGCAGAGTTTAGAATGGAGCCAGAGGCACCATAAGCTTTGGAAGTGTTCGCTGTGGACATGGAGACGGGGGACCTGAACAGAGTCCTGTCGAGGGTCTCTGGGCCCTGGCAGGAGCCGAGGAAGGCTCAGTGGGCGATGGTGTGGCACGGGGTGCGGGCTGGGTTGTGCACAGACTCCTTTTCTTCTTTTGCTTCCTTCTGGGTTCCTGACTGTGCTGCAGTTAAATGAGGTTGACGCAGAGCAGCATGAGAAACGGGCAAGGTGTTATTTAGCAGAAGCAGCTTCTTCATTGTCCTTTCATTTCTCCCTCTGTATTAAGTTTGCTATTCTCCCAGAAGCTACTTTAACTTTTATGGCATTATCTGGGCTCTAGCAACCAGCAATCTCCTAAATGGAGCCTTTCAGCGCTTTATACATATGTCATATACTTTTTAGATCCTTTTGTTCCCGACCAGGAACACACATCCCAGTCTTCAGAATAATACAATCAGTTTTTATTCATTTAAGGAGCTGTAGTAATTTGACACTTGCTACTATGTAACAAATTATATTGGGAACAGTAATTAACAATTGCAACTGGTTCCTAATTATACTTGAAGCTTTTTTTTAAATAAATGAGACTTAAGTTCTGCATATAATACTGGAATGTAATGTTCTGCATTAAGCACGTCTGCCTTCTGCTGATCCACGGGCATTTATGAATAATAATGCTAAATCAACAAGACCGTCAAATTGGCTTCTATTCCAGTATTTGTCCAGTGTCGTGATTCATCAGAGTAGCTTTAACTATCCTAACCAACTGGGCTCATCTTCCAGGCATTATAGTTGGTATTAAAATGACTCTGGCTCCAGTCATTTCTGGCTGTGTGATTTGAGCGCACGTTTAAAACTCCATGAAATGCCGCAGGTTTCTCATGCAAAAAATCAGGTTTGAATGACTCCTCCCCTTAAATGATATCTATTTAGGCACCAGGGATCGAACTCAGGCCCTTGTGCTTCCAAGGTAGGTGCAGCCCCACTGAGCTTAATCCCAGCTCTTTAAGTGACATTTAAATGAGGTCAGACATAAAGCCTCTCTTGGCCTGGCACAGAGTGCTATTGTTCTAACTACTAAGTGATCCACTTGGAAGACTTCACTCCTGTGCACTTGACTTGAGCAGAATTCTGATCTTTGTTCTGCCACCTTCTGTACCATGTTGTAGCAGGCATCATGTTTTGTACCAACTATTCATCAATAAGTCTGCCATTCGCCTGTGGGGCAAGGCCTCTCATTTGTTTGGCATTGTGTCTTTAGGACCTGGTGCTGGGCATGGCACGTTGCAGCCAGCGAGGGAGCAGAGCCTCACCATCTGAAGCAGTGGTTGTCAACTGGAGTGGGAAAGAGAGTAGGGGGAGAATTATTTCCTAGTGGATGTTTGGTATTGTCTGGTGACATTTGTGGGTTGTCACAGCACGATGGGGGTAGGTTGCTATTGATGTCTAGTGGGGAGATGCTAAGGATGCTGCTAAACATGTACAGTGCACCAGACATTTTAACAAGGAGTAACCAGCGGACCCTACAGAAGATGCTGAGAAGCCCTGGTCTGTGGTAACCTAGACCTGCGCTGTGACTCTGTGAGAAGGGTATGAACCTGCGACACATCACCCTGCGTGCGGCCTCCAGTTTTCTAGACTGTGGAGAGAAAAAATCACAGCACTGAAGGGCTGATGAGAAAGAGAGGGAGCTCAGGCCTGTGCATGCCTGTGACTCCCTGCCTGGGTTCGTTTTGAGGTGTCCGGTCACCCGTCACCCCTTGAGTGGCTACTCTGTGTCAGAGGAAGTCCCGCCGTAGAAGGCTCACCTCTCCCAACACAGGAGCGGAAGCTCCAGTCCTGTCTGTCCTTGCAGTCTGGACACAGCAGCGACCTCAGCTCAGCCCGTCATGTGCTGACATGCACAACATCATTTGGGAAGAGGGCGAGGTGAGGAAGCAGGTTGTCATGACAGAGACAGCCTGGGCGCCCTGGTTTGGTATTGAGAGCCGGCCTGGCCTCTTGCCGAGCTTCTCGGGGGCCGTTCTGGGCACTGCTGGCGGAGCCTTGGTATCAGGCTGTCCCCTGGCTTTCCTGGCCAGATAGTGCTCATCCTGCAACATTTTAACAAACTGTTTTTTTTTTCTTAGCCTCTCATCTTTTGCCTGTTCTAGATTCAGTGTATGTTGGACCTTTCTTCTTTCCATTCCCATTTACGATTAGAAATGTTGTGTGATCATATTCTCAGCTTTCTTTTTTTTTTTCTTTAAGAGCATCTAGTCATTATCAACATTTTCTCAATTTAGGATTTACAGGATGCTTTTCCTTCATTCTAACTGGTTCTTGTGACCTTATGAGCTTGATAAAGTAGGGTTTATTACCATTCTGTTCTTTTTTTTTTTTTTTTTTTTTTTTTTTTTTTTTTTTTTTTTTTTTTTTTTTTTGAGACAATGTCTTACTTTGTAATTCAGGCTGGCCCTCACCAATCCTCCTGCCTCTGCCTCCGGAGTGCTGGGATTGCAGGCTTGAGCCACCACACACAGCATTGTGGTATGTGGTACCGACTGCTGGTGGGTGTGGCCACCACACCCGGTATTGTTATATGTGGTTACCTGGGATCGAACCAGGGACTTTGCTCTTGCTAGGCAGGTGCTGGAACCTCTGAGCTAAATCTCCAGCCCCTGTTTTGTTCACTTTGTACATTCACAAGCCAAGGGCATTGTCTGTCCTGCTGGATTTGTGTGTAAGAGCGCAGGTGGGGCGTCTTTCCCTACAACTGCTGCTGCCTCCTGATGTCACTGAGTGAGCACCTTCTGTCTCAATAAAGAGTTAAGACTGTAAACAGAAAAATATAGTTTAGAAAAGATTCTTACTGGCTCTTGTCAGTTTTATACTCTTGGGAAAGTCTGCTAGGCTGTTAGCTTTAGCTTAATGACAGCGATAGCAGGATCTAAAACCCATCTGCTTAATGCCTGTTTGGCATAACAGAACCTGCAGTGAAGATACTACTGTGGGCTTCTGAGCTGCTATGCTCTGCTTCTTAGTATCAGACCTTTAATGGTGATGGTTTTACAGTTGCTGAATGTTCGTTTACAGCAGACCATAGTTAAAGCCAACACACATCATAGCCTGCTGAGCTGTTCTGATAAACTTCTCCATTAACCCTGAAACGACGTACTTCTATCATTTACCCAGTGGGCTAACATTTGTGGCATCTGATGCTTTATAATTCAACCACTGAGTGATAGGAACTGGTGAGGGTTGATCACACAGAAATGTGGTTTAAAGAATGCTTCATTTGGCATCTTGTATACTAATTAATGACAGCAATTTTTGCATAATTATTATCTTTCATAATATTAGAATTATTAGAATGTAAGGAAATTATTAGAATTTAAGGAAAGTAGCCTAAAGGATGAGCAACTTAGTTGTTTCAGTAAAAAGATTACTTTCTTAAACTTGATAATTCTTTTGTCTGTTCCTAAACTTAATGGTAACTGTGTGGTTTTAGAGAATTCTAGGCTTCTCTTTTTGCACTTACTGATTGTATCAGTCAAGGTTCATTTGCAGAGAACAGAATCCACTCCGGCTGGTTTAAAGCAAGAGAGACTTGTTACAGGGTACTAAATGGCTTACAGAATTTGTCAGGAAGGTAAGGAAACACACTTGAAGTTGAGCTCTCAGGAATGACTTCCAGAGCCTCACAAGAGAGCAGGCCACCAGGAAAACCAGACATTTCCATCGATAGTGCCTTCTGGGAGAACTGTGTCCTGAACTTTCAGATTTTTGCTTTACAAATCTCACCTTATCTCATTTGATGGTACCTGGACTACATAGCTGCAAGGGAGCCTAGGAGGTGCAGAATTAACTATCAGGAGACTGGAGAAGGAGAGTAACCCCAGCTGCTAAAGTGTTAGATTTCACAAAAGGCTACTTCTCTTTGGGATTCAGGTTAACCAACATTTCGTTCCTCAGGCACAAAAGACTCTGCAGGCATAATTTCTCCCTCTATCCCATCTTTTTTTCCCCTTCTCAGTATATGTTTGCTTGTATACATACATACTGTGGGCCGCTGGTTTTAATCTCATAGGTAAAATTATTAAATAATTATGTGAGCCTGTGCTTTTCTTGACTTACAGACATTTGAAGTTTGGGAGGGGAATTGGAGAAATACTGCTGAGGGAGAGCAGTACTGTATAATCTGTGCTGTAGCAGCAGAGACTATGACCTTGGATTCTAAACTACTGCTTCTCTGCTCCTCCACCCTCCATTGTAATTTTGTAGGAAACTTTGGGAACACCTATTTGGGAGATTCTGATAGAATCCCATTGATCTTTTACACACCTTACTTTGGTTTTCTCAAAGCCCATCAGGCAAGTTAAATATATAGCTGGGACTAAGAGTTGAAGTCTTAATTGATACCATATCATCTAAAGCCATGGCTCTTAAACTTTGTCTCAGGACCAGCCAACCTACAGGGCTGTCCAAACACAGACTGCTAGGTCCCACAAATACCAGTTTAGATTTCCCACTCATACTGGCCATTCAGCCACCACACTTTAAGAAGCACACATCTGAAGGGAGTTACTGATTTTCATTTTGAGTATCTTCTTTACTTCTCCAGATGACTGTATGTACATGTATGGTGGTGGGGCTTGAACCCAGCATCTTGCACCTCTACCCCAGAAGAGTCTGTATTTAAGGAACACTTAAATACTGTTGCTTGTCTAGGCTGGAATCCTCTTCTGGAAGGTGAAGGTCTCACATGTGTAGAGCCTCCCAGTGTAGGAAGAGAGCCTTTCTGTTCCTTGCTTTTGATTCTGGAAAGTAATAACCCTTATGTTATATAATCTTTCTTCCTTTTTATTAATGTAACAAAATGTGTTTATTGAGCTGACATTTAAGTTACTCATTCCATTGTTCCAGGAGGAGGAACTAATTTGATCATGAAGGAGACTCAATTTGAACAGACTCTCAACAGTAACAATCAGTTTCTCAATGCCAAACATTTCTACCAAGAACTTTCTTTAATATGACTCTCTGAGAAGCTAACAGATGTGTTTCTAAGAATATTTAACACCCACTGAAATAAAATTGTATTCATTTACCATCAATACAAATACATTAATAGGTAGATGCAAAGATATTCTTGGTTTTACCAGATATATTTTTATAGCTAGACATAACTTGGAACGTCCTCTTTGATTAAGGTGATCTTTCTCTGTGATGAGTATTGTTCTTGGATTCAACCTGTCATGCATTTGAGAGACCTGAATATTGGTAGGTTTATTTGTGGCTTCTGTTAATGTGTAGTCTAAAAGACATACCTCATAGCTTATGTGTATCAAATAATAGCTTGAAAGAATTTTCCATCCTACAAATTCTGTACAACTGCTAAATAACTGCTTCTTTCTCATGAACCATTTCTTTTTCCTGAGTGCTTCATCTATTTTCTTTCTTCTAAGATCATCCATGTTAGTCTTTTCCTCATAGCATAAACCAATGGCTTTTTACAGTTGTTTTAAAATTTAACTTTTTTCCTTTGTTGAGTTTATTGGTACGTTTTAGATACACATCTTGATTACAGTCAGCATTGGTGATTTGTACCTGTACATGATGTATCTTGACCCCCTATTTCCTACTCCCCTGCCCTCCCTCCAACCCTCCACCCCCTGTTTGATTTCTTGATGACAAATAAAAACTTGGGCAATCAAAATGAATAGATATTTCTCAGAGGAAGAAGTGCAGATATCCAATAAATACATGAACAAAATGTCCATCATTGTTGTCCATTAGAGAAATGTTAAAGTGACTTTCTTATGCTGGAAGAAGGCCACAGTTACAGCCTCACTATTGGAATATATCATAGTGGCACAGAACCATGCACTCAAAATGGTTGTTAGGTCTGATAGAGGCCAGTGCGGAACAGTGTAAGAAAGCTTATGTATACAATCACGATTGCATAATAGCAAATGCTGGGATGCTGCAGCCCAAAGAAACCCTTCTGCGTTGCTGGTGGGAATGCAGACTAGCACGGCAGCTCTTGAGATCCGTGTAGAGATTACTCAAAGAAATGAAAACTAAAAATTCCACTCGACTCAGTTATTCCTCTTCTGGGGATCTTTCCGAAGGAGTTAAAGGCATTGTATTACAGTGACACATACACACCCATATTTTTGACAGCACAGTTTGTAATAGCTATATCTTGGAGACAGCCTGTATGCCTACTAAAGAAGAAAATGTGGTATTTATTACTCTGCCATAAAGTGTGATAACCTTGAGGTATCTGTGGGTAAATGGATGCACTGCAAGATCATAATGTTACGTGAAGTAAATCAGAGACACACATTTAACTAGCACATGGTTTCTCTTACATGAGAAACTCAGAAATAAAGAGAATAAGACAGACAAAAGGAAGTAGGGAGATCTTTTTCAAAAGTGAAGGAGAGCAAAGAAGGGAGTAAGAGAAGAGAAAAAAAGGGATGAAGAAAGAATTGAAGAAAACTGGAAATAGAGCTTTTCCAAAGGGGCAGGGCCACCAGAGTTGGAAGGAGCAAGGAGGAAGAGGAGGGCAAAAGAACAACAAAAGAATTAAGATGTCTATGTACATGAACAAACTCAACAGTCAATGAAATCATGTACTGCAAATGTCTGCTAACAAAAAAAAAAAAAGGAAAAAAACCAGTTTACAAAGTATTTCTACAAACAGGACTATCTTTTCAGCAAGACCCTTATTTCTGACTGCTCTAAGTCATATTTAAGAGTGTGTTAGGTACTTTTCTCTTGTTGCTAAAACAAAATGTTTGGTTCCAAAAGTTAAAGGGGAAGGGGTTAGAGTCTTTGGCTTAGAGTTCCTAGAGATCTCAGGGCATCCACAGCTGGCTCCAGGGCAGAGAGCAGAGGCATCGCCGCGGAGAAACAAGACGGCGCACATCCACCTACGCGCAGAGCAACAGGAGAACCTTCCCGGTGTCTTTTGTTCAGACTGTGTAGGGTGGGCAGCATGCACCTTTGATCCCAGTGCCCTCGGGCCGCTCCCCGCCATGAGTCAATCACACACTCCAGATTCATTCTCTGGAAAGGCATGAGGCTCTGGGGGAACATCTAAACCAAGCCCTAACAGAGAGGGAGTTAATCTGTCTTTCTGTTCTGGTCACAATGTTTTTCCTTCTCCCTGACCCCTTTTTAAGCTGTAGTTACTGAACTCGTATTATTGGCTGAGATGTACATAGCTTGTTTTGCAGACACCACCAATGACCTATTCACATGAGTATAGCTAATGTTTTTCTTGTCAAAAGTGTTTAATAATTCTCAAGTTTTCCCTTGTGGGGCGTACATTCAGAGTGGGAATTTTCATACTAAAGCAATCTTAGGCTTCTCTCGATTTATGTGAGAAATGTTAACACTAGAGTTTTTTCTCTTGTAAAGCCTCTTTTTCTCTTTCCCTCTGAACTGGGGAATTGCTGTGAAATGTTCTCTGACTATTATAAAGTTCTTTATTGTGTTGACTTAATATTTCATCATCATCTGCAGGGAACTTTTTCCTTCGTAGTGATTTTACTCTTTATGTTTGAAAGCCAGATCTTTGATTTAAAATTTTTGTTATAGAAACTTTGTTTGATGTTGGAAGGCATTCTCACAAATGCAACACAAAAATAATGATAAGGCAATTCTAAGACTAGTAGCTGTAAATGTTTATATGATATTAGTATATGAAAAAAATATATATAGCAGGGAAAATCGGCCTTCTAGAAACAATCTAAAGTTTGTAAATCTGAAACCCAAGAATAAACTAAGTCTAAATTCCAGGCTTGTGTGATGTGAAGTGTACCTGCTGAGTGGATTCCTGAATTGATGAGAAAAGGTGGCTGCCTTTCTGTGGCTTTCCTGCTGCAGCTTGTGGAACTTGTGGGTGTTGGCTTTTCCAGAAGGTAGAACCCATCCAGACGTTCAGTCAGAACATTAACTCTTCTCGTTGTGGTTTGTTGTTGTCTTCTGTGCAGCTGTGGAAGTATTTATTCTTCCTTCACAGCAGCTGACACTCAAGTAAGAAGAATGGGAGGCAGAAGTAGAAATGGAAATTCCAGGCATTTGATGAATGAGGAACAGATGGAATTGGCGCGGGCATGAGTCTATCCACTGCCTACTGAACCTCAGTTACCTATGCTTAACTAGAAAGTGCCCAGGACCTACTGCACATTGCAGTTGGTCTCAGGGAAATTCCATATTGATCATTACCCATTTATTGCAACTTCCCCCTCTGTAAAATGAGAGCAGTGACATCTGCTCTCTCAATTTGTTGTGAGGACCCCCCCCCCCCAAATAATACTCATGCTTTGAAGACTGGGAAGTAGTGTGCAGTGTGGGTGATGCTACTTGTGAGTGTTGGTCATTTACTATACAAGATTTTTATTTGTGCCTGTACCCCAAACCCTGGGTAGTTACGAAGTGGACATTCTGCTTATTCTGTCATAGAGACTTGCTTCTGGTGTGGAGCCCCGAAAGAACATGGTGGGATCAGCAAGCACAGAGTGGGAATTTCAGGCAAGGGAACTACACTCGGAGATAGTGTTGTCCTGGAAAAGCCTTGCAAAGTGCTTGGCATGGGAATGAAGGAGGTTTATAAGAATGTGGGGTTCAGACAGAACAAGACGAGTTCATTCCTGGAAAACTTCTACCTTTAAAAGGGGAGTCAATGAAGAACTTTGGATACCATGTGCTTTAAAAAAGTGCTACTTATGGACTGCCCTAAGGTGAGGGGCTCTTCCTGTGGGAGGGGATTTCCCTGCCCTGGCTCTTGGATGACATCTTCACCGACACTGTTCATCCCACCTCACCGTCTGGGAGTAGAGACCTCCCTGGACGGAGAGCTCTTTGAAGAGTTTCAGGTCGGCTTTATCGCTCATCTTTGCCTAGCTGATGAGCAGCTTGGTTTTCCCTCCCTTATTGAACGGAAAGAAACTCTGGGAGCCTGGGAGATTGCAGGTACTCAGTCGAAACGAAGTTATCAGTCATGCTTTGGGAAAGAAAGTAACCAGCCCACTAGTTTCAGCAATATTGCCTCTCCCATTCCAGGGGTTAGTTAATAAAATTATTCCTGACACTGGTGGCCAAAGAGCTCAGGCAGTTTCATATTTAGAGACAGAGAATCCATTGTGCAAAGATCTCAGCAGAGTCTTTACAAACACACAGAAGGGATTTAGAACAATTTGCATAAATCTCCCCTTGGGTAGAGTCATGGCTCCAGTGTTGGGGCGGCTCCAGGCACCCCTCCTTGGCTATATCATGGAGTAACACTGTGCTTGGTGAGGATTTGGTCTCATGACGGTTTCTGCCAGCAGGATTGGGTGATGGGATGCTGAATAAGCCCACTGTTTGGTTCCAATAAGGGCTCTTTTGTGTTGGTCTGGGGCAGTCATGTTCAAGTTTGTCTTGCTTTTCCCCCAGTGATGTTTTTGGACTTTGTGGCCTGGAGAATTAAGCACAACACATATTCTGAGTTAACCTGTCAAATTTTACTCATGAAAGGTAACCACAGCCCCTTGTGTTTCTAGAAGGTGGAGAACAACGGTCGTACCTTTGGAGACTTCTGATTTATTAAATTAAAAATTGGAAAGAGGAGACGTTCCTTGGCATTCCCAGGTAGCTAGGTATACAGGTCTGTCGTGGTGGAGCAGTAGGAAGTAATTCCCTTAGGTTACTTAATGTGATTTGCCTAGTTCACTGACTTCTTTAAGAAATATGTTCCCTTGCATCATTAGCAAACAGGTTGTACTTTAATATTTAATATTCCCCTGTGGAAAGACAGGACTTGGCCTGGAGTGTAGTTTTAAAAATTCCAGGTGTTTATAGATCTGTTCCAACTTTTGGTTTTTTTTTTTCCTTCTAAAAAATGATATGCATTGAACTCTAGATATTAAGAGCTTTAACTACTGGTTTTGTGTGTAGAATGTTATCCTAGAAGCCACATATGGAGTGTAATTTAAAATTTGAGTACTAATTCATGCAGTAGGGGATTTTTGTACTTTAAGTACTTTTTTGTACTTTAAGTACAAAAATGAAATCACTAATTTCTAACCTGGAGTTGATTTTCCTTCAGTGTGCTACATTGATTTCTCACCTTTGTTCTAATAGAACGAACATTTTTATGTTTACTTATAGGTGGCTTTAACCAAGAGAGCAGATCCAGCTGAGCTTAGGACAATATTTTTGAAGGTCAGTATAAAAGGATCTATTTTCTTTCTTATTTGGTTTGTGTCCTATAACTTTGAAAGAGTATTTTCAAACAGCTTTTTGTTTTATTTTTAAATTCTTTAAAATCCCCAAAGTGTCTTTACATAGGACTTATGAAGGAGGACCTTGACAGTTGTGGTTTTTTAAATGTTTAAGAAATATATAAGCAATTGTTAGAGATTGCAACATGGTTTATATTTAAATTTCTTTTAACTGAAAAAGAATTACTGAGAGGTACAGTCTTGCAACTAATGTACTTCGGTATTGATGTGTGAAGAACTTAGCCTAAATTTAAAGGGTTCATAAAGTGCTGTGGTCCTCCCTTCCCTAGGAAGGACTGTCCATGTTGTTCTTTGACAGAAGCTGCCCATGGTGGTTGAAATCGTCATTTTATTGTGCCTGTCGTGCCCGGTGGGAGAACTCAGTATGAAGAGCATAGATACCAAAGCATAACAGACAACATAAAACTGATTTCTTGCCTTCTCAGATTTCTACCTATTTTATGTTGTTGGGCAGTGAATGATTAAAATAGGAAAAGTTTCCTCCTCTAGTCTTAAATACCAAAACGCATTTATGTTATTTAGCTGATATTAGTAGTACTTGGAAAAGAAAAGGCCACTTTTGTAAAGGTAATAAAAATTATATGGGCCTTTCCTAAACATTATGAAAAAGAAGCTGGGCTGAATGGAGAGAGGAATCAATCAGGAAACTTGATGTATACTGTCTGTGGTATAGAAAGTCACGGTTATTACTATTGTTACTGTTTTCATGATACTGAAGATAGAACCTCATGCATGCTAGGTAAGTACTCTATCATTGATGTACATTCCCAGCCGTTTTTGTTTTATTTTGAGGCAGTATCTAAGTGTCCCAGATTGCCTTTGAAGTTTTGATCCTCCTGCTTCAGCCTTCCAAGACATGTGCCATTATGCCTTATAGAATTAATTAATTCTGTGAGCCTTACTTTCCTCAACAAAACATGTTAGGATTTTAAGGATGAAGGCTCGTCAGGTCAGTGAAAATGTTCTTGCATACCATGCGCAAAACTGTGGGTTTGATTTTGAACACTCTTTAAAAAAAAAAAGGAAAAATAAAAGATATCAAGTGGAAAATGGATAGGATTGTGGTATTATGGAATTATAACTAATTGATTCTAGTTTGGATAATAGTATTAGTCCAGTTTCCTGTTGTTGGGACAAAGTACCCAGTGATGTGGCTTGAGGTTTTTGGAGAATTTAGTCCATGGCATCCTAGATTCAAAGCAGAAACATTATAGCTGAAGGGCTTGCTGCTCACCTCAAGGCTGTGGAGAGCCCAGGGGCTGGAGAGGAAGGGGCCAGATGCAGTCCTCGAGGTCAGGCCCCTGATCCCCCCACACACTGGGAAGTTGCCTCACCTGGTCTCTGTCAGTCCAGTTGAGTTGACAATCATGATTAATAGTCCTGAATGTTTTGGTTACAAAAAGTTACGAGAACTTGTAAAGATTCAATGAAATAATTGATAAGGACATACCTAGTACCTAATATGCATTAGATAGCGATAGAGTAAGTGTGTAACATTAAAAATTCAAGTATAGGAAGGATGATTCCAAAGGAAAATAATATGACATGGAACAATTTTCAGAGGAAGGAAGAAAAAAATAGATTTATAAAGAGGCTTATAAAAGCAGAGTTCTTTATAAATTTGTTTTTCACTCAAAGGAGACAATACAGTATAGAGATTCTAAGGTAGAAGAGGACCCTGAATGATAAAAGTTCAGAAAAGAAAAGCATTTGTTTCTTTCTTAAACTAATGTCTATTGCTGTGCACGTCTGGCCCTATTCCTTTGGAAGAGGTGGCTAAACAACATGCACATGTATTTAATTAAGGTCTGTGGACTTTTTCAAACTCTTAATTCTTAAAGGCACTTGATGACAGTGAGCTGAGTAGGCTGCCACGGATTCTAGGGAAGTGGGTAGAACTTCACGAACTTGAACTATTGACTTAGTCATTCCCTGACTCCAGGACACCTTGTTTCATTTTAGTAGGAGATAGAACCATCTTCTGACAGAAAATGAGAGCAGCTTAGAGGGTGTCTGAGTCAGCGCTGCAGTGTGATCCTCTCTCATCCCTTGGCAGGATCCCTCGGAAAGACTCCAGGAAAAGCTGGTGCCGTCTTGTGAGGCCACACGGCAGCTGGGAAAGCCAGGTTAGACCTTAGCTTGGGATAATATGTCTTTGTCAGCTACTGTGTGCCCTCAGTGTCAGGGAGCCCCATGCTGCGTGGAGTCTGAGTGGTCAGGGTAAACCAGGGAGGGAGGACTTCATGTGGCCCTCTGGCTCAAAGGCTGAGGGTGGGCCCTTCAGGACTAGCTGGGCTGCTTCTGATGCAGAGTTCCATGCGACTTGGAGCCTGCGGAGGTGAGGGGGAGGGGATGCCTGAAGAAAACAGCGTCAGCAGTTAGTAGAAGCGATTGTGGATCTGGCAGGGCTTCTGGTGACCTCACTGGGTCTGGGTGGTGTGGAGCCAAGGCCAGTCCACCTTGGGTGAGCATGCTGAGATCTCTGCCTACCTCAGACTGCACTGAGGGCAAAGGAGAAAGGAAAGCTGGCTCAGAGGGGGCTGCCAGCCTGGGCTCTTTAGTTAAATGTGATATGACTACCTCATCCATAAATACTTCTGTTCCTCTAAAGATAAACCACATATCCTCATATTCAGAACACCATTACCAGGACTATTAATCATGATCATCCACTGGATTGAGAGACCAGGGGAGGCACCTTCTCAGTGTGTGTGGGGGGATCAGGAGCCTGACCTCAGGGACTGTGTCTGGCTCCTTCCTCTCCAGCCCATGGCTCTCCATAGCCTTGAGGTGAGCAGCTCTGCCCAGCGAGCTCATCAGCTGAAATGTTTCTGCTTTGAATCCAGGACACAATGGACTGAATTCTCTAGAACCCTGAGCCAAATCAGCAGGAACATTCTGCACACCTGTGTGTTCTGCTGGTTATTCAGGATACATTTTTCCTAACTTGATTTTTTCCCTAATAATTCTATGTGAGATAAGCCAAGTGTCTGCTAAAATCAATAGAGAATTCTTCTATAGCATGGGAAAGGTGGGACAAAGTTTCATTTCATTTCATTTCATTTCACTGCTTGCATGGGGCCTGGAGGGGCTGGTAGTGCTCGATTCCAGCGAGAACCTGTAAGACTGAGCTCGATGCAGAAAGAGGGATCCTAGAGGTCTGGGATATTCATACAGGGTTTTTACTGTGTGCTTTTGACAAGAGTTAAAAATCAGTTCTATTTTATTTCAACCTTGGCTACTAGACGTTAGGTACAGTGTTAGGTGTTTGGCATGGGAAGATATACAGATTATATCCTGATAGAAATATAGATTTATATCACTATGTGTAAGAAAATAAAAAGCCATCCCTTGACTGATCAGAATTATATAGAATTGATTAGCAGGAGGATGGGGTAGACTAATCACAACTTCCTGCTGAGCATTATTACAGATGAGACTTTTGAGATGTGCTTAAAGACAAATAGGTATTTCTCAGGTGGAGGAGGTAAAGGAAGGCTTGAAGGCAAAGAAAACAAATTTGCAAAGCAGAAAGCCACAGATGTGCTGCGTGTATAGAATAGTTAATAACTTGTGCGTTCAGTAACTAGGAAAGGTAGGGCTTGGTGTAAATGTGCCTGGATGAGTCATTTCAGCTCTTTATGCAGAGCTTTCTTTTGAGAAGCAGTGTGTAAGGTTGTATCTGGATTTGGAATAGAAGTCTAGGTGGTTAGTTCTGCTCTAACCTTGATGGGTTCTCTCTGTCTTTCACTCTCTCTTTCTCTGTCTCTTTTTCTTTCTTCCTTCCCTCCTTCCCTGTCTTCCTTGCTTGCCCGCCTCCCTCCCTCCCTCCCTCCCTCCTTCCCCCCTTCCCTCCTTCCTTCCTTCCTTCCTTCCTTCCTTCCTTCCTTCCTTCCTTCCTTCCTTCCTTCCTTCCTTCCTCCTTTCCTAATGCTTTTGCTGTTGGTTCATGTTAAATAGGTGGATATTGAGTGGTTTCAGCCGGAGGTCATGAAATTGCTGAAAGAAGTGTGGACAATGCTGTTGTCTCAAAGGAGTTCAAATTTTGCAAAGAATAGATTTAGGTGAAGAAAGAATCTAAAGCAACATACAAAGGGTGCTATGTGGTTTCAGCAAATGCTACAAGAACCGGAAGGAGGACTGGTCACCCTTGCAGGCAGTGGTCACGGAAGGCTGGTGGAGAGGATGTGAGGCACCCCCGGAGAGTGGCGAGGAGACAAGGGGCTGCATGGAGGGCAGGCCTGGGGCGCATTTGGCAGAAAGCAGTCTCTCCAGGTTATAGATTCCTGTCCACTCTTAAAATGTTTATTCAAGTGCAGCTCTGTGCCGAGAATTCTGCCGAGTGTTACAGGGTGTGGGTGATGAAACTGGAAAGGTAATCTGGAGTTTGGTGTGCCACTGCCAGTAGGCAACCACTGAGGGTGTCCTGAGTGATCCAGGGAGGGGAGTTCGGGCTGGAGATCGGACTGCAGCAAAGCCGTGAGCTCGGGGCTCCTCCTGCCCAGGGAGGGTCTCAGCACCGAGTCAGGTGTGACAGCAGGCACGTGGAGGACAGCGGGTGACAGAGCCTGGAAGGAGCGTTTGGTGAACAGGACTGATGCTTTATAATAGGAGAGAGAGAGAGAGACAGACAGACAGAGACAAACAGGGAGACAGAGGGGGGAGAGAATGAGAGAGAGAGAGATAGAGAGCGCAGGGAGAGTCTGTAAGAAGAACAGAGAGCGGAGCCAGGAAGGCGGGCTGGGCAGTGCCTGGAAGAAAGCGCATTGCTGCCGTGGGTCAGGGGAGGACGGTCCGGCCAACAGGGGAGCGGACGTGCTGCTGAGCAGCAGCGGGTTGCTGGGAGTTTCAGCCCAGTGATGAAAGCGCGCTACTCACTTTGAACTCTGCCCTTTGTAGGCAGAGTTGGAAAACAGTTAATTCCCTGTTTGAAAACCTATTTTTACAACAAATCAGTTTATGTCATGGATGATGATATATAAAGAAAAGTAACTTTTGGCCTCAGTGTCGATTGATGTAGGTCTCCTTCTCCCTCCATCCTCCTCTCTCCCTCCCCCCATGTCCTTTGTGGGTGTATTTGTATATGTCTTCATAAGGAGAGGGAGAAAAATACTGTATCATATTTAATTTTCTCCTTACCTAATATAGTACCTGATATATCTTTTCCTGTAATTGGATGTGCTTCTGTGCTGTTTTTAATGTAGCGTGATAATCCTGTGTATGGCTGTCTTATATAATTTAACCATCCTCTATGATTGGACGTTTAGTTGTCCCCTCTGCTTTGCTGTCATGACAGCAGAATGATTAATGCCTTCCGATCTACATTTTTATGTGTAGCTCATGCTATTCCTAAAAGTTTCATCACTGCCTTAAATAGTTGGTTGACAATACAAGAAAGCTTTTGATTATTCTTGGTAGACTTCCTTTCATGAGATTGTGTCAATATATATTTTGGTTGGGATTATAAAAATACACGTTAAATTTGCATTTTAACAAATAATATTTTAAACTAGCCAGCTATGATTTTTAATTATATTTTGACTTTATTGTGACAACTTTCAACATACCAAAATAGAATAATATAGTATCTCCTGTATAATCAGCATATTTAAGTTAATATTTGCCTATGCTATATTTTGCCAAATTATCTGTGTTAGGTATCATCAAATTCACCTTAAATACTTTCGCATTCAGTCTCAAATAATAAGCAGTTTTTTATATGGCATTAATACCATTGTGCATTTCATAAAATGAGCAATAACTCACTAATACCATCAAGTATGCAACCCATACTCATATTCTTAGTTATATTTTCTTCATCCCTTCAAGGTAAAGCAAGGCAAAGCCTGGACGGATGAAAGGAGCTGTTGTGCAGACAGATTCTCAGGGTGGACAGGGCTGGCACTTGCCTTTGCACCCTGGGGTGTGAGTACCTGGCACAGATGGGCAGCTGGAGGACGAGGCTCTGACCCGCTGGTCCACAGTTTGTAGTGAAGTGACAGGTTCCTTTGATGGGTCCCTGTCCTCCAGCCTTCACTGAGTGTGGTGGTGCATCAGGGTGGGGGCAGGATTATCCAGGGATATACAGGAATCCTAATGGCCTTTCCATTTTGTAAGCATATATTTAATTGTATTACAACGCCTAAAAAAATAAGAGAAAAGGGCTTAAGGTTACTTCAACTAGTTCTGGAGGATTATGTGACATCCTAAAGGCGTAACATCTGTAAGAGATAGCTTATCCCACCCTGTGTTCATTGCTGTCTTATCAGTATCCTAGTCCCTGTTCTTTTTCTCAATTAAAGGGATAGACAGCCTTTGATGTATTCAATCACAAAACAGTACTCCAGTCTTGCTAAGGAGCTGGTTTGGCAAACTGAAGAAAATTTTCTATATTCACATTTAACTATTTTTATACTTAGGAGATAACTTTAAAAAATGACCTCTAAGCATGTATGTGAGACCATTAAAAACTCTGTGTTCTTTTTCTAATGTGAACCATTAAAGTATAGATGAGGTACACAGGTCACCATACAGCTGCAGAGCTGTTTACAGAGGTGGTGCACACACAGCCCGCACGCCAAGTGCCCCAAGTACCCTTCTGGGCAGCACACCCACCCCCAAGGAAGCCAGTCCTCTAACCTCTCTCACTAGGCATCAGTTTTGCTATGTTTTAAAATGCAGCTATACTGTGTGTGTTCTCTGCTAGTTTTCTTTCCTCTCTCTCCTCTCGCCTTCTCTTTCCTTCCTTCTCTCCCTCTCTCCTTCTCACCCTCTCTGTCCCTCTCTTTTTCTCTCTCTCCTATAAGTTAAACCCAGGACCTTCCTTGCACATGCCAGCATGTGCCCTACCACTGAGTCACACTCCAGCACTGTCCGGTTTATTTTATTCTCAACTCGTATGAAGAGTGACAGAAAAATACAGCAAGTGTTTAAAATGAAACTATGACAGTAAAACACCTTGCCATTGATCATCTTCAAATGTGCTGTATGTCCAGGTCATGTGACTTTGGGGGAGAGCCGGAAGTCATGTGGCCACAGATCCAGCAAATCACGTGGACGCAGACTCACGGTAGTCCTTCCATTAGCCTTTCAGTTGGATGGCATTTGGTGGCGACATTCACCATATTTTTGATCACACCTTGTAAAGGCAGTTATGAAAGAGAACTTGAGAACTGCCTCAGAAAATGACAAAGATGAGATGTATTTGAAGTGAGGGATAGCATTTTGAGGGGAATTCTGGCAACAGACATTCAGAGTATATTTCACTGATGACTGCTGGTACATACAAGATTGTGACTATTGTGTGTAGTTGGAATTAGTTCATTCTCCCTGCTGTTTTCCACTTTTGTATGACTGTGCAGCAATCCAGTAATATATCTTGTGACTACTTGACATTTATTTTTAGTATTTTTTGCTATTACAAATAAAG
>PVIC010000278.1:65607-137941 GCA_004025085.1 Thryonomys swinderianus
TGCTTTTTGGAGACAGGGTCTTGCTTTGTAGTTCAGGCTGGCCCTGAGCTCACTATGGTGCCCAGGCAAGCCGCCGCGAACTCAGCAATCCTCCCGTCTCTGCCTCCCGAGTGCTGGGATGACAGGCGTGAGCCACCACGCCCAGCATTATATGTGGTAACCGGGGATCAAACTCAGGTCCTTACGCTTGCAAGGCAGGCGCCGGAACCACTGAGCTAACCCTCCGGCCCTACTGGTTTATTCTTATAACACCAGTGTGTGAGAATACTTTCTGTGCATTTTGCCAACACTTATTTATTCTTCTTTTGTAGCTGAATAGTAATGTTTCATTGTAATTTTATTTTGCAGTTTCAATGAAATTTTCTTATAGAGGGCAACAACTTGACAGTGATTCTAAAGGTGATTTGGGGTTACTCAGAGTGATCATGAGATGAAGAAAACTTACAAGCCTATATTACTATACTATTTTCAACCTTTCATACATTTGAAAAATACTTATTGAATATGTTTCACTATCTGTTATCTACTAACCTGGGAGTTTGAGGACAGAGTAGTGAAAAAGACAGGAAGAGTCTGTTTCTCTAGTTGTAGCAGGTTGTACAGTATAATCTTGCAGGTGCAGATGGGCTCACTGAAAGGGTATCTGAAGCGTCCCCAGGACCTGAGCTGTCGGCCATCCTGGCATTCTCCTGAGGAGCTGCCACAATTGTAGAATTCATGCTAGCCCTGGCCAGCCGTGGCCAGCTCCTTAGCTCTGAAACCAGGACTAGAGCCTTCTTCCTCTGGTGCACACGTAATAACTTAGTAATTCTGGGACCAAGTCCCACTGAGACAGTCCCTAAGGGCACAACATGATCTTAAAGTCCAATCAAGAGCTTTATTACTCAGCTGAGGGCCATCCTTCCCTGCGGAAGAAGGTGCAGAGGTAAACTAGGGCACAGTATTTAAAGGCAAAATCTACTACCCCCCCCCCGTTACCTGTTACCAAGAGGTTTCTGTACAGAAGTGATTAGATCATTGAATTGTTAAAGTGTAAAAGTGAGTCATTACAGAAGCCAAGAGCAATGGTTAGATCACTGGTTATTGTAGTATAGAACGTTCTAAAAATATATATAGTCTGTGGCTGCACCCTTCCGTTGGGTGGACAGTTCCCCAGGAGACAAGTTCTGCATTCACAGGGAGGTTATAGGACACAAGTGGAGGTTTTTAACAAAATAGCTGTTTTTCTTTTCTTTTTTTTTTTCTTCTTTTGAGACAGGATCTCGCTTTGTAGTTCAGGCTGGCCCTGAGCTCACTATGCAGCCCAGGCAAGCCTCAAACTCAGCAATCCTCCTGCCTCTGCCTCCTGAGTGCTGGATTACAGCCATGAGCCACCAGAATGGCTGTTTTTCTGTCAAGTTTGGTCTCACAGGAAGTGTAAAACATACATCCTTAAAAGGTGGAGAGGGAAAAGTGATTGAGTTGGTGGTCTTCAAACAAACAGCGGGTTAAATGAGAAAAATTCAAGTTGGAGGATACTTACCTCTGACCACACACAGAAATCAAGAATGGTTGTATGAGATAAAATGTAAGGGCAAAAGATAAACCTGCTTTAAATAGTCAAAAGAAACTGTGTGTCCCTGTTTCATCTTGGGGTAGTTTTTAAGCTAAGAAAAGTAAGAAATTGCAAAGGTCAAAAATCTACAGGTTCAATTATACAAAAATATCCAACTGGAAAAATATTTGCAACAAGTAGGACAGACAGAAGGAGGAAGGACCTGTGTGCACACTGTTGGTGGGAGTGCAAACCAACACACGCTTTTCTGGAGAGCAGTGTGATCATAAGTCCAGGAGCTTTGAAGTTCCTCTCCTTTGACTCAACAATTTCTTCTCTAAGAATCTAGCCCTGGGGAAGGGGGGGGGCACATGTCAGGCACAAAGATGCCTATCTCCAGTTCACTTAAAAATAGCAAAAACTGGAAGTAATCTAAATGTCTACTAGTGGAAAGAAAGTTAAATTGTATTTTAAAATAAATTAATAGTATAAGGAAACAAGTATAACTCTTAAATCATAGGATTTTTATAATTAGCATTGACATATCCTTTATATTTCAAGCTTGTTTTGCCTCAGGAAAATCAAAATATATTCTTTTTCATGTCTCAAAAGCTGAATTAAATGCCAGTTGAAGAATAGGCTATCTTTTTGTGTGCTATGCTGCAAAATGTTGATTAAAAACACTAAAATCCTAGCCCTTTCACAGGTCCTCGCCCAGGAGGGCCGGGATTTGGTAGCTGCTGCTGACGGAGAAGGTCGCGTCCTTTCCCTGCTACTGTGGGGCAGCTGCTGCTCAGAGGGACACAGGGACAGAAACACACTGCCAAGAATACAGAGCATTTGCGAGGGGATACTGTACATAGTGCATTGTGGTTAGTGTATGAACCGATGATGTCATTTATTTCAGTGGCACTTAATGAAGCCAGTAACGTCATTGTGTCCATTTTGCAGACGAAGAATCCGAACCCCAGAGGGCTTTCGTTATTTGTGCAAGGCTGTTCAGATGGGAAGGGCGCGGCCCTGGCCCGAGAGCCTCCAAAGCTGGTTATTTAGTCTGCTCTGGTACTGCGATGCGGACGCTCAGACCTGACTGCGGGTGACAGAGGAGAGGCAGTGCTTGCTGTCTTTGTGCCCCACTTCTCTGCACACCCCCAACACTGGCCCTGCCAGCCCGGTCTCTTAGCTGTTCTGTCCTCCGCGCTGTTTTACCCCAGCGTGTGGCGGCCCTTTTCTCTGCAGGATGCCGCGCTATCCTGTTCTGTTTCCCCGCATTTCTCACAGCCCCTGGGTCCCAGCTGGGAGGACGCTGAAGAATCGTCACATCCCACGCGTAGTTTTCTGGGTGGCTCTAGAGTGGAGAGGACATAAACTCGGGCGGCAGTTTTACTGCTTCCAGAAGCGCCCACAAGATGCCGGGTGGCTCGCTCCATTTGCCTTTCAGCTTAGCTTACCACCGTTTTTTGCAGCTCGTGCACCTCTGTGGCTTCTGTTAAAAGATAAAACCGAGGCAAGTTAAAATTCTAATGAGTTATTTGAGCATTTGGTGATCCATGAACTGAGTAGCAGCAGACCACAACCGGTTCAGGGTGACATCCAGGGGACTAGAGGGGAGACATTCATAGTGTGTTCAGGGATCCGAGACAAAGAAAATACATGGGATCGGTTAAAGTGGAAAGTCCCTAGCTGGAAGTGAGTTTGGTGGTTTCAGTCTGGTTAACCTTACGGTTTTTCACTGTTGACATTGAGTCACACTTGAGTTTGCTTACACAGGTACACAGGAACTCAAGGCGCTGGGTTCGCCTCGGTACCTCCCAACTCGTTAATACTTCGTGTCTTACCATCCCCCCAAATAAACGCAGTTCACCTAGATTTCTATAAGTTTGCCAACCAGGGGGTCGTCTGTGAACCATACTAGGATAGTTAGCAGCATCCCTGCCTCCACCCACGGTAGGTCCTGCCCTGCGGGGAAGGCTGCTCACAGTTGAGAGCTAACTGCCGTAAGCATCGAACTTAATGAGTTTTTGAAGCGATGCGAAACAGCTGCTATTGTGAAGAGCGCCTTAAAATGTTTGATACCTTATCCTTAGGATATTTTTAACCTTTTCACTTACTGATTCTATGATTGTATACTTGGTAGAGTCAAATATGTAAAGCAACATTTCTCTCATTTGTGTTTCTTTAACAGTATGCAAGCATTGAACAAAATGGTGAATTTTTTATGTCTCCCACTGATTTTGTCACTCGGTATTTGAATATTTTCGGAGAAAGCCAGCCTAATCCAAAGACTGTGGAACTGTTGAGTGGTGTGGTGGATCAGACCAAAGATGGGTATGTTTAATCTTGTTTTATATTTTTGTTCAAAACAACTTTGTTTTGCTGTAATAATCTGGAACTCATTGAATACTTATTTTTCCGTCTCTTACAGGCATATTATCTTCCTGTTAATAGTAACATTATTTTAGAAACATTACCCCAACATTTCCTTCAGTAATCTTTGAGTGGTTGATACTTTTGACTAGTTTAAAGGTCTCTGTGGTTTCCAAAAACTATTATAATTGATGAGGTGGTGTGAAGATGTAACAGAACTTTTAAGTATGTGGATATTTTTCAAGGAAATTGTAGAATCAGAATAAGTTTACACATAGTTCTGTGAATGAAACTTTTCTATAGTCTTTCTCTTTGCTTTAATCACAATTAAAATTTCACATTTTAAAAGTGGTAATGGGTGTATAAGACAGAATAATATGATTCCAAATCACCAAGAAAGGCATTATTGCAAATAGCTTCAAGAGAGACCGTGTGTACAATAATATAGGACACTTTGCAAAATGCCTTTGGATTTTTTTTCCTGCCAATTTTCTCTGCCTACTCCTTGGCATTTGTAAACGTTACCTTATTTAGAAGAAGGATCTTGGCAAATATGATTAAGAATTGAAGAGATTACCTTTGATTATCTAGGTGATTATCTGAGATTCCATCTGAGGTTTCCTCATGATAAAGGCAGAGGGAGATTTGACACAGATGCAGGACAAGGGGGCCATGTAAGCGCAGAAGCAGAGAGTGGAGTGGTGCGTCCCCAGGCCGAGGGATGCCTGCAACCGCTGGAAGTCAGAAAGACAAGGAAGGGTTTTCCCAGGGCCTTTAGAAAGAGCCCCTGATGTGGTGACACCGTGATTATAGATTTCTGTTTGCCCAGATTGTGTGAGAGTAAACTCCTTCTGTGTTAAAACATCATTTGGGCTAATTTTCTCTATTTTTCATTGACAAATAAAAATCATATGTCTGTATGATATACAATATGTATGCATTGTAGAAAAATCAAGCTAAGAGGTCTATTATTTCACATACTTACTTTTTTTGTTAAGAACATTTAAAAATCTTGCCATTCTCGAGTATAAAATACATTGTTATAGTCAAGGTGTTGTCCCTGAATCTCTTAAAACTTATTCTTCCTGTCTGAAATTTTGTGTCCTTTGACTTCAGTCCCTCCTCTGTCCCTCCACCTCTGTTTGCACTCCCGATAATCACAGTTCCACTCTCTGTGCCTGAGTTCGGCTCTTGAGCTCTCCATGGAAGTGACAGCATGTGGCACTTCTCTTTCCGTGCTGGATTTATTTCACTGAATGTAACGCAGTGACAGAATTTCCTTCTTTTTAAAGGCTGCATAGTATTTCTTCGTGTATTCACAGCACACGTTTTTATCCATTCATCTGTGGGTGGACCCTTGATTGATTCCACGTTTTGACTACTGTGCATAAGGTAGCAGCACTGTGTGATGCACACATCGCTTTGATAAAGTGATTTTATTTTCTTGTTCTAATTTATCATTGCAGTTTTAGAAAGCTAGTGTACTCTTGTAGCCCTTGTCTGTGGGAACTAGAAAGCCTGTAGTTTTGAAGAATTTTCTTTGGTGAGAGACCAGTTTGATTCAGAGAAAAACTTGCTCCTCCTACCTTCTGGCTGATCTTGCCATTTCTGGGGCAGGACCCTCTGCTGTAAGCTGTCTCTGTCAGAGCGCAGCTCCTTCCTGACAGCTTCACCCCTGTGTTGGTTTGGGCTGAACTTTGGACAGAAAAGAAAAACATTGGTGAACTGCATGAACCTAAGGTCCCAGCATTTCATTTAAAATGGGAATGAAGCTTTGTATATTACCTAAATAGACTTTTTTATACATTGTTCACATAACTTATCTGGTAAGAGCAAGCTGACAATGCAATTTGTTTGGGGTCCTTTGAGTTTTCCAAACATGTTTCTATTTTTTTTTTTTTTTGTAACTCTTGTCTCATCAGAGGGAACTGACACTAGAACATTTTGACTCTTATCAGACCTTTTGTGTGGCAGGAGTCACTGGGGCTCAGCGCGCTGGAGGCCTTGGTGCCTGACAGGCTGGCTGCCTGTTACAGGTACTGGGCCCCAGGCGTATGTGTCAGGGCCCTGGGTGACTGCAATATCTCATTGGCTTGCTAGAAGCACATTGTATATACACACTGTGATCATACTCAATCCTGGGAATTTGTACCAGAATATGACAAAATTTAATTTTTTCCCATTCCCCTGCCTACCCCACAACCTCTCACCCACTAAATACATAAATTGTTTCCCTTTTTCTTAATTACCGTCACATTTTTTTCTTTACCCGTCATCACTCGCCCCTCCACCACATTTCCCTTTGAATATTTACCACACAGATTGTCCACCGGTATTCAGGGGACAGTGGTTCCAGAACCCCCCACAGGATGCTGCTGATGCCAAAATCTGCCCATACCTGAGTCCTCCCTAGGAAATATCATAGTATTTGCATATAAAATATATACGCTTTCTGCTATATTTTAAATCATCTCTGTATTACTTAACAATACCAAATGCGATGTAAATACTATGTGTACACAGGGCGAACCTTTTAGAGACAGAGCGCCCGGACTGCAGCCCCAAAGCCACTGATTTATCGCAAAGTGGCAACACTGCAGCTAAAATCTGAATACTTGGATTTTAGTTTAGAAAAAACAACGCATGCATTAACATCTTTTGTCTTAGATGAAAAACATAATAGCAGCTCGCGGTGATACAGACGGCTTTTTCCTGAAGGGCAGCAGTTTGCATTCGGTGCTCTCCGCTGCTGTGGGCGTGCTGAGGCGCCTTGGCTCGGGCACCAACAGAGAGGGCTCTGCGCGCCCGCTGTGGCACGTCCCGTCGGTCCCCACCTCCGTGTGCTCTCTCGGGATTATGACAGGAAAAAGTCTGCATATTCAGCACAGTTGCAGCTTTTTGTGAATATTTTCACTCGTGGCTGGTTGAATCCACGCACATGGAGAACCACCCGTGTCTGTTTTCTACCTCGGCTGTGGAGCCCTTCGCCGTCTAGGAGAGCATGCTCTCACCAGATCCGAAGCTGGCTTTTGTCTGTACAAGGGAATGTCAGACATTCTGAGGGGGACGAAATGTGCTGATGAATCCAACTTACTACCTCATCAGCCCTCCATTTTTCTGAGTCAAAATGACAGTAATATAATCCACACTCACAAATAATTCCTTTCGGTTCAGTCAGTCCTGGGACAGCTCCCATTTTGATGCCTGACAGTAGGTATCAAAAAGAAAGGGTGAAAAAAATATTTAAAGTTTTAAAATGGGTGGCCTGTACACATAAACTGTGTTCTCTGCTTTTCCTATAGTGGTGTATCCTTCTGAAAGAAAAAAAAAGCGCCTTTTAAATACTTCACAAGGTGAAGGAGGATATAATAATGTTGATGATAAAATCATTTTTATGTACCTGTTTTCACTTTGTGGGGCTGTACTGAAGAAATCCAGGTCGTGGCCACATGCTGGGAGTTAATGAGGTTTACAATTGGCAATGCTTAAAGAGTATTAGGGTAATGTATTTAACATCAGCAGTTCACAGCTGAAAGGCTCATCGTCTGTCAAGTGCAATCCGGAATCCACGAGGACAGGTCTTCCAGTTTGCTAATGAAGAAAGTTTGGTATAGCTAAGGTGGACACAGATTACAGGTAAACACCTGAAATTCCTAAACTATAGAATTAAGCAAAGGCATCTCTTTAATTAAAAAGAAGCCTAGATAATAATCAACAGCAGTCACCTGAGAAGCTTAAATGTTCTTCATAGTCATCAGACTCCCAAATTAATCTACCAAAACAAAAAGCCTCATTAACAGCTCTCAGAGAATCAGTGTTATTTTCTTTTTCTTTCTCTCAAGATGTCTGATTAACCCCCTTTCTTTTTGCATGACTCACTTTGTGTTACTATTTGATGTCTGAAATCATGGGGGGGCGGGTGCAATGTGGTGGCTAGACACTGTCTATGAGGAGCAAATTAAAAAGAATTTTTAAAAAGGTTGGTATTATGTTGCTGATGTATTGGAAAATCTTTAGGAATGTCAGATGCTGGGTTTTATTTTCTTTTTAATTCCAGGAAGGGTTGATTAATGACTGGGTACTGATTTCACTCTCATTCATAGGTACCGATAGCACTCCTCCTGTACCCCTCCCCCTCGCCTTACCCGTCCACATCCCCTTTTTGGCAGATTTTGCTGAAAAGAGAAGGTGAGATTTGATGCCGTAACCGGAGGCAAAAGAGAGGTCACTGGGAGAGGGCCACGAAGCGGGAAGTATGCGTCGAAGTTCTGTGCACTGTAATATAATAGTTGTCTGAGGAAAAACTTGAGTGGTTTAGAGTTACTGGCTGAGCTAGTCTTTACTTTTAAATATTGTTTTATTTGAAAGAGTTAACATTTTCACATGGTAGGTTCCTAATGGTAAAAGACCTCTGATGACATCGGTGGTAATATGAACAAACATGGTTTTTAAAAATATGGTATAGTGAAATACATTTGGAAGTTTACACAGCTTATGGGAACAGTATGTTCCAGTGGAGCTGTGCGTGGCATAACAGAATCGCGCGTGGATGAAAGCTCTGTGCCCAGGACACAGGAGACCCACACATTTTAAAGCAACCGGGAGGAGGAAGCACATTGATACAGTTCAGCCTGCATGTCACAGCTCGTCTTCAGGAAGCTGCTACCTGCTGGGATTGGGTGTTGTTTCAAGGAAAAATGCCCACAGTTATCTAAAGGGCCGTTAAAATACTCCTTCCTTTGCTCACTGTGAGTGCGTGTGGAGGAGGCTGGAATCCCTCTGTCTTTGGACCACACACCTTCTTCGGTGGAGTGGATGCAGCCGCATTCCCGTACCGGGGACATGGTAGAGACTTGCCTGTGTGCAGCTGCTTTTCTCATGAGTTTTTCTTCTGTGGTACATAGTCATTTTCACACAGTTATCTATATTACTAGGTAACAGATTTACTTGCTTTTTTTTTTTTTGCTTTTTGAGACAGGGTCTTGCGTTGTAGTTCAGGCTGGCCCTGAGCTCACTATGGTGCCCAGGCAAGCCGCCGCGAACTCAGCAATCCTCCTGTCTCTGCCTCCCAAGTGCTGGGATTACAGGCGTGAGCCACCACGTCTGGCATTGTGGTATGCGGTGTTGATTGTTGGTGGGCGTGTCTGCACACCCAGCGTTATATGTGGTTACCGGGGATTGAACTCAGGTCCTTGCGCTTGCGCGGCAGGCGCCGGAACCACTGAGCTGACCCTCTGGCTCAGATTTACTTGCTTTTTAATAAATTAATTAATATCTTTAGGATTTCTCATTTGCATTTCCTAATAGAGAATAATTGCTAAAAGCTACTTAAATAAAAGGTCTTTCAGGTCCTCAATAATTTGTAATCATCTTAAGGAGTTCTGAGACCCAAAAGTTTGACAAGCACTGAGCTAGGAAAATAGCAGAGAAAGGAGAAAATAGCGAGAGCTGTCCTGCGGATGGGATGATGGGGAGAAATTTCCTTCAGCTGCCCTTGAGTTTGCTCCCAGAACTGGATGAGAAGGGCGCAGGTGGAAGCACTGGCGGTTTGTAGAGAAAGACTAACATATGGGCCCTGTAGAAGCGGGCGTGAGTGGACCGTGCAGCCACCCGGAGGCTTACCTGAGCCTGGCCTGGCTGTGTGTTTCCCATCTCCGTTCAGCTGCTTAGACCGGCGCGGAGGAGAAGGCTTGGGCGGCTATTTAATAACCCAGGGCAGGGGTATGCTTGACGCGAGGGCCGGTCCTCGTGGTGGACGGTAGACGGTGCTGGGCAGGGGCCAACAGAGAGTGTCGGAGTGGGAGCAGTGGGACAGCGAGGAGAAGGTGCGGAGCCCAGTGGATCGTCACGTTCAGTGTGTCGGAGCTGGGGTGTGGCAGGAGCTGAGCAGAAAACCTAAAAGATAAAATTAAGCTGTGTAAAAAAAAGGATGAGAAATTATTGTGTGAGAAGAGAGATTGTTCTAATTGTCTGGTTTTGCTGTATCTGGACCATATGTTTAAAATTCACACCCAAAATAAGAAAGGAAAGGAAATCAAACTTAACCTCGGATTCCTCCCTCTGTGAATGTCTGTTTTCTGTCCAGCCTCAGGATGAGACGCACTGGATGTGACAGGTCCCTGCGGTCTTTCCCGACCACGCACACGCCTCCGCCCATCCTGAGGGAAGGGCCTCCTGGCTCCACGTCTTCCTCCGGCGCCTGCGCAGCTCTTGTCCTCTGTAATCCTCAGCATCAGAGTCGTCTCTGCCGCCCTGACCATGAATCCCTCTGCTCACTTGTCCCTCAGCCTGCGAGCAGGGTTTCCCTTGCAACTGGTCTCATCTTTGCTTTGTGAGGCTCAGCAAAGCAGAATCCAGTGGTAATATTAGTTCTCAGGCTGACGTGGTTGGCCCCTCACACCTACTTGAAATACTCTTCCCTTTTAGAACAGCATGTTCTCTTGCTTTCTGTTTACCTCCCTGCCTGGTCTTTCTTAGTCCTCTTTTCTGGGTCATCTGTGTCTCTAGTTTTTCCTATGTCTGTGCATGAGCTTTTCCTGTGGCGTAGTTCTAGATAATTCAGAATCTCTACTTCTCTGTGCCCAGCCCCCTCTTCCTTGCTGAACCCCAGAGTGAGACCTTCATCAAGCTGCTCGTGTGAGATCTGTGACTTGCCTGCTTCTTAGGTTTCGGCGTAGCCCTCAGCGAGGCTTCCCAGCCCTCTCTTCTTTCCCGTGCGCCTCGGCACATCCCGTCGGTGCTGCAGGCCCCGAGCCCTGCAGAGCCCCTTGCTTCTCGTTCTCTCTCATGGCTCACTTCTGATCTTATATCCAGTCTAGTTGGCTTTATCGTCTGTGCGTCTGTCCACTTTTTTTGCAAAGTGGCAGTAGCAGCAGTGCTATTTAGATTTCATGATGCCCGAAAGAAAAAGAAAAATAGGAAGATACTGGGAAACTGACCAAGAGAGACAGAGACCCCATTTAAAAAAAACAAGTCTGGGAACAAATGTTGAAATAAGAAAAGGTCCAAAGGCAGACTCTTAGGACCAGCTTTCTTACTGATCTTGTGTCACGTAGGCCCACAGTGAGCACTGCAGAGAAATTTCCAAAGCCCAGGCCATCACCGCTGTTGTTCCAAGACTTAGCGAGTTCCCCTGTTCCTGCTCTGGCTTCCTTGCGGCCGAGTGATTTTGTAAACCTAGACTGGGTTCTGTCACTCTGGCTTACAACCCTTTATGGCCTCCCATGGACTCGGGTCAAAACGAAGTCCTTACTGTGTCCAGCAGGGGTTCCTGCCCTCGCATCGCCAAGTTTTCCTGCTCCTGTTTCATCTCCTAATATTCTCCCACCTATTTCTGTGACCCAGGCCCATTTGTCTTCGCGTTGCATTTTAAATTACTATGCTGGTCCCATTGGCACCCCCCCATAGAGGGGCTCGAACTCAGGCCCTTGCACTTGCCAGGCAGGTGCGGTGCCACTGAGCTACATCCCCAACCCACTGCTCTTCCTTCGCAAAGTCTCTTCCTTTGGTTATTTCATATAGCATTTATCTTGAGCATATGAATGTATTAGTTGTTTTTTAATTGATTTTATTGGTACATTTTATATACACAACATGATCACTGTCGACATGGAAAATTTGTACCAGTTCATGACACAACATCTCACTTTTTCCCATTCCCCTCCCCCCCGGGTTAGTTGTCAATTATTGTTTCCACCTCCACTGCTCCGTACACCCTTGATTAAGCTCTGTGATGCCAGAGGTTTGCCGAGTATACACATCCCAGGGTGTGGCTGGGACACAGTGCTCCATACGCACTGGCTGAATGAATGAATTCCCATGGACTAAGCCCATGAAGAGCCATGTAAATGTGTGACATTATTATCAAGATGATGAGGAGGTGGAGCCCTTGTATTTCTCTCTAGTTCTATATTGAATTTCTCTATTTAAATCTTTAGGTGTCGTTTTTCTCTTAGGATCACTGTAACATTTCATTGTAAAAGGTACTAAAACTTGGAGCAAATTCTTCCTTTTCTCTGTTTCTCACTTGTCTCCCCTGAAATAGGCTGGTTTCACAGTCATTCGGGTTCTAGTTCTTATAAAATAATTCTGAAGGATTCTTTGTATTGCAAAACTACCCATAGGCTTTAACTGTTACATTCTTTTGAAGAGTGTGGTCATGCTGTCAGCACAGGGCTTAGCGCGGCGTTCGCGAACTTGTCCCCGGGAGGCACTCCCTGCTGCGCGCTCCTCCGTGGTCTGGCGAGTTAATGTTTTCTGTAGTAAACGGGCCCTTATCTCTTCCTCGGTCACACACGTGACCACAGCTGTTGATGTCATTCCGGTGTTAGTTTCTAATATAGGCTTTAGATTCCTGAGAGGTAGTGGCTTCCTCCTGGAGTGAAACCTCTGGAAAATACCTGAAGGTGGATTTAACATTTTTGTAATCATATTGAAACCTTCTTCCTCTTAGTTTAGGATTTTCTCATTCAGAGTTTGCTTAACTCTGGGGGGCTTGTTTTTTTTTTTTTTTTTTTGCCAAAAAATAAAAGTCACTAACTTCTTGAAGAAAGAAACATTGAAATGCTGATGTTACTTTTTTATAATAATTGTGCCTGGAATAAGCAATAGGGCTTCAAAAGTTTTGTAGCTTAACGTACTTTTGCAAAAAAGATATAGATAAAGTATTCCCAGCAGTTTCTAATTTTGGTTATCCTTTACAATTACTGTTCTCTGTTGTAATTATCTGCTTTTCTAAAAGCTTGAAATTATTATGAGACTTTTAGAAATAGGACTTGCTAACGAATGCAGAGAGATAGTGTAGACTGGAATAGATGAACAGGATCAATTGGGGCAGACTTTCCTTCTTTTTTTTTTTTTTAACCACTTACATAGATTTTTTTCCATAGAATAAAATAAGCTAAATAGAACTAAGGGTCAAATCGTTGTAATAAGTTTATATGTAATAAATTGATTATTTTAGTGAAAATCTGAACTGTGTGGTTAGTGTGTGAATTCACCATATTTTATTGGAATTATTTGCATGTAATTTGTGTATAAACAATATGAAAAATTTATGTTTTCCTTTAGGCTAGTTCTTAAATTATGTTCCTGTGATAAAATTTTAAGCCATATTGGAATGAGGTAGGAATTTCACTCTCTTTATTGTAGATTTTAGGTAAAAATCTAAAACATTACTCAGAATATTATGAAGAAGAGTCACTTTATTTCAGTTATCTTTTATAATGTTTCTTAAGTTATGAAGCTGCTTTTCTTAACCATTAGCCTTTATGCATTTTAGCTTCTATGTTTAAAAAAAAAAATTGAAATCCTGGCGTGTCTTAGGTCATCATTCAGAACGTGAATTGGCTTAGAGGCATCAGAGATGGGATTAAATCTTCATTGATCCCAACACATTTTTGAGATATTTTTGCTTAATCCTTCTGTCAGTTGGTTCCTTATGATATACCTACTTCCTCAAAACATTCATCAAGACAGGTTATAAAGCCAAAATGGAATATGCGTTTCATATTCAGAAGTGTTTCCCTGCCCAGCACCCTGGCCCTGCAGGTAGGAGCCGGCGCCGGCGGTGTGCGGGTGGAGGCGGCGCCCGCGGCGGGGCCACTCTGCTCCGTGCGGCCGTTCCTTCCTTGCTGGGATTAAGAAACAGGTGCAGGCTCTCATTCCCCATAATTACGAACTCGTTTTTTCCTGGCAGAGGTTTCGCTTTAGTTATTCTTAGATTGACTAGGCAACATCAAAGCTTCCTCCCGAACCTGTTAGTTCCTCAGACCGTCTAATTTCCAGGATTTGGGAGCCTTCCTTTCTGCTGTACTAGGAGAGGCAAGAAGATAGAGTGGGTCAGTGGGACCACTGAATGATTACTTTTCTATTTATATGTGTTCTTTAAAGTCAACGCTGAATATTTGGAGGCCCTGTGTTACACACGTGACAGAGGAAAAGTTGTAATTGATTATAGACAAGGGTTTAGGTTCATATGAAATTAGGATGTGCCTGAAAACCATGTAATTCCATGATTGAGGGAGGATACTCTAATTAGGGAGATGGGGAGGGCATGTCGAATTGTTGCGACAGGATTTGTAGCAAAGCACATTAGAGTTTTAGACACACATACCTGCTCTGGGACACTCACATAAATGATATATTACCATATTTTAAACTATACAATCCTTCATCAAGCAGTGAATATTTAAAATATTTTCACTATATAAGATGGTGGATACGTAAATTAGCTTGATTGTAATCATTTCACACTATGTATATCAAAGCCATGTCAGTTGTAACTCAAACTAGAAAAAAATTAGATAATGTATAAAGATTTTAATGTTTTCTATTTATTTTATCTACTGTTTTACACATTTTATGCTTTAAATTCATTGTTGCTGAACTTAAGCACATTTTTCCCTCTTCCCAGTTAGAAAGGAAGGTTCAACAGTCTTTGGCCTGAGATGCAGTGGATGGAATTATTTTACAACATGAGTAAATTTTGAAAACCCAATTTTCATTTATTTACATTGAGTATTATTACCATATTGATGGGAAGAATTATCCCTGAAACTCAGCCTGAATTCTTGTATGTTACCAGAAATTTCTGCAAATTCAATTTGGAATCAACACGTGGGCACCTTTTCTTTGTCATACTCTTAAATACAGAAAATCATAAGCCATTTTAAAAGCTTATTATAAATGATGCAACACTTGTTTATATGGGTAAAGTGACTCTATCTAAGTACTATGTTGGAGTTCATGTTAATGTTTGCTATTTAATGACACCTAATGATATTCAATGAACGGTTATGCTAAACTGGAGAGAAAATGTGTTACCCAGGCAACTGCCTGAGGCAGACTAGAGACTCAGGCATATGGCTCTATAGTACACATTATTTCAGCATCTTTAAGCATAAAGAACCACACATGTAATTGACTGTGAAAAATTACCGCTCAGTTACTGTATTGTATGGTCATAATAGAAGTAAATGAATACGTCATTGTTATTAGAACAAGTCTGTTGGGAATCACTTGTAGACTCTACTATTTAGGAGGCAAAAATACAATAAGAAGAAAATAGCTGGTTTAATTAACATGTAAAAATTGGGTTAATTTGAATTCAGCTGGCATGCAGACATTAATGTTGGCTGGTTTTGGTGATATTCTGGTTCAAGCCTGTGTATTTTCATTACTTCTTGCTCACACTGTGAATAATTTCATTTTTAAAAATGACAAGGGCTGTTTTAGTCATTTAATTTTTGCTTAGCCAGGGTTTATATTACAATCACATCAAGAAAGGTTTTGGTGTACTCTATCCGAAACCTAAGAATTAGAATTGAATGAAACAAAACACTGAACTATTGGTAGGTAATTGTGTTTCAAAGGGGAATCAGTGTAATTTGATTTCAGTTTTCTGCTTATGTTTTATCTTTTTTATTATAAGCAGAGCAACTAACTGAAAATTTATCATTGGCAAATGTGAGAAAGTAATCCATTTTCTTGTAAGACTTTTTCTTAGGTACTTTGTATTTGTTTTAGAATATTTTTTAATCATCTTTATTTGATTTTGAGGTTTAGAAAAGCTATTCAGAAAGGCATTGTCTTTCAATTTAAAAAATCACCTCATTTGGTTGAGTTTTGATATTTTAGAATGCTATTTGAGCCAGGAACAAACAAATAATATGGCCGAATCTCTGTTCTTCAATCTATGCTCGAAACAGTCACAGAGTCTCTTGAGTGGAAGGTCTTGCGTCTGTGCTTTTCAGCCCTAAAACAAAAGAACGGCCAGACTGGAGCCTGGTCTGGAAAGCACGCGTTTGGCACTGTGTCCTGGAGTGCGTTCACAGCAGTGGGTTGTCCAGCCTTTATCTGGGTAAAGCAGCCTGCTGCTTCGTGCAGAACTTCAGGCCAGGGTACTGTGGTCACTTACAGAATGCTTACTGTTCCCTGCCAGTTTACAGTGATGGCTTGCTTTTCTGTGCTTTATCTTCCCATTATCCTTCTTCATTTGCCACTTTAATAAAGTCAAGACTGTTTTGTCCAGCCTTAATTGGAAGAATAAGGAAAGATGTAAGAAATCTAGATCTGTAAGAATATCTTGCTTATCTAAATCGGTTGTCCAACATGGTTTAGAGTTATTTCCCTTTCTTCTATGATGATCTTTTCTTTCTTCTCCCTTTATAGACAATACTCAGTTTTGAGTTGTTTGTGGTAAATATTTTCTTTTCCTTTTTAAACTTAGTACTCTTTTCCTTTGAGAAAAAAGTCTGAATAGGTTTTAAGATACCCATGACATAGTATGTAGAGAGGACATTTGTGATGTATATTTAGAATTCTCCTGTTAATACTGGTAATTACACAGGATAGGAGCAATGTGATATAATGTGGTAGCTTTTCAGGCTTTTAAAAATGCCATTTACTAACATTTCAGAAAAAAAGGCTATTTATCTAGAGACTTACAGGGATAGACAATCTGATGTGTGCCTGGCTTTAAAAGGCCAAATGGTTCTTTTTCCTCCTCCACGCAGGATCATTCTTGTGGTAATCTGCCTCAAGTAGAATGTTCTTGTGCCCCAAAGGTTAAAAGGTGGCAAATTGAGGCAGGTGCCAAGGACACGGACAGATCCCCAGGAGGTGCTGGCAGAAGTTACTTAACAAACAAAGGACGGACTATGCAAGGTTGTGGAGGTGTAAGACTTTTTTTAGTGCTACTTAAATTAATTACCGGCAAAGGAGAACTGTAGAAGGGTGAGTCTGACCTGCAAAGCGTACTGGAGCCTTCTGATAATACTGGGAGCATGGGATTGCACCCTACAAATACTCTGTATTGCCACTTTTGGCCTTGGGCAGCTTGGGTGCTATTTGGTGTGAGGTAAAGCCATGTCCACAGGGGTAGGACTGACACTGTAGACAGTCACCTAATGAATTAAGCTCACAGCTATGACAGCCTATATATTTATCTACTTTTGCCAATATGGAGGCACTGATGTCTGCAGAGGTGGTATTTATGAGCCAAATTCATGATAACAGTACAATAAAATTGCTAATAAAAATCTTTTATGGGTTTTTAAAGCCAGGCAGTCATAGTGTACTTGCTTGAATAATATTGAATCTGCCAGGTTTCACTAGAGCCAATGAACTTAAATAGGCGTTTGGCAAATGCTACCCTGAGATTTGAACCAGAGTACATGGTAGAGCCCAGAGCCCTGCTGGTCTTGGCCCAGATGCAGTCCGGTGTCCGCCACGCCCAGGCTGGACCTGGGTGGGTATGGAATGACCCTTGCAAATGCAGGCAGATGTGGGGAAGCACCCTGGAGGCGGAGGGGTGTGCGGGAGAGCACTTCTCGTGGGACAGGGAAAGAGGCCCCGCTGGGCGAGGGAGACCTGAGTGTGGCCCCTTTCCACACAGCCCTGGTGCTTACGGAATAAAATTAGGCAATGCTCACTGTGTCCTCAGTGCATTCTGAACAGTGACGATGAACTTCCGTCACGGGGACTGGGAGGCCCCGTTTGTGTATTCACTGACTATTATCTGCCATATTAAATAACAATGTTTACTTATGAGCTCCCTCATCATCTGCCAAATGGTTGTCTTCATGTCCACAGTGGCCTCAGGGCCTGTGAGTCTGTGCTTATGCCTGCGGCCAGGGGCCTCTGGGTGACCTCTTCCCAGGCGGACTGGCTCTTGGGCTTCTAAACTCTTTGCTGTGACTTGTAAATGGGCCCCAGGAGACCTTGTGCTCTTGAGCCTTAACAGCTGTGTAGAAAATGGATCCCGGGCTTGACTGCTTCTCCTTTCTCTCTTTTTCTCTTGTGCTGCCGTCCTGGTCCAGGCTCACTTCCCTGTCCAGAGTGTTGTTTCTGGCTTGTCTCTAGGGCAGCCACGTCACTTCCCGCAGGAAAACCCTCCAGCCGCGCTGTTGCCCGTGTACGTTAGGGCTGAAACCCATGCACACCACCGCCTGTCCTCTGTCCCCTGTCCTCTGTCCTGTTCTCCAGCCATGACCCGCCCTCCCCGCGGAACTTGCCAGGTTTGGTCTTCACTGGCCACGCATGGAGATTTCTGTTCGAGAGACCGTGGGCTTTCCCAGTGGGGCTGGTTTTTCACCTTTTGGATCTTGATCCCACCTCACAGGAGCTTTCCTGAGCACTGAGGCAAACAGTGCCCTTTCCCATCGCCCTATTCTCTCCCCCTGTGGATTTTCAGTCCTGGCAGCAAAGTTGAGTAATTTGGGAAGCTCAGAAAAACAAGTCAGCGTTCAGTCCTTCCCAGCCCAGGTCACCCTCGCAGTTAGCCGGTTCTGGAATTGCTTTATGAGTATTTCTGCTCGGGCCCTTCCCCCACAGGAACACGGGCAGGACCCAGAAAGGAACGGGTCAGTCTCGCCCATCCGAGGGCTGCAACACTGCCTGGCTCGAGCAGCTCGGCTAGTGTACAGGTGTGTGTGCACGAGGATTTGAGAGGGAACCAGAAGAGCTTGAAAAGCCAAAAAACTTTTATTAAAAGATGTTAAAGTTATGGAGGCCAAAGCTCTTTTAATAAAATGAAGCTGGATTCCCAGGAGAGTCCAATTCTAGATTTTTTTCCCTTAACACCCACAGATTCTTGAGCCTGGGTGGTCTCAGAACCCTCTTCCTGGAGTTAGAATTTACTTTTATCTCTGCTGTTAATCCTGGGCAATTCCTTGGCTTCTGTAGTAACACACAGAAGAGGGTAATAAGGAGAGTTATTTGGGGAAGCGCTCTTGTGGTTAGAAACCTTAAATAAAAGTGGTAATTGGATTTTGATACGGTGCATTGTCCACACACAACTTCCTCAAGATCAGATCCCTCTGTGTAGTTCCTTGAATTTTCCTGGCCACAGAGCTGGCCTGGAGAGGGGGAGACAGGCCAGGAAGGAAAGGGCTGCAGGACTTCCCTGCCTCTGCCGGGCAGGCATGGGGGGCAGGAGACCCCGAGTTAGCGCCTTGGGGTCCTGGGGTGCTTCACACCAGTTTCCCTCCCTCTGCACCTCTTATTCAGTCCTTTCCGCTATCCCAGTTCCAGTTCTTGCTGTGTTGTTTTATATGCATTTTTATTCTTTCTTATTAAAAAAATTATACATTGTTGTATTTTTTCAAAAAACTTCGCTGGGTTCAGTGGTACTGGCTATAAACCCAGCATGCTGAGAGGCTGAGTTCTTCTGCCTGGGCAACTTAGTGGTTTAGTGAGACTCTTTCTCAAATAATAATAAAAAAATTAAAAGAGAGCAGGAGCTGTACTTCACAAGGATCCTGGGTTCAATTGAAAGGAAGAAGGGAAGGGAAGGGAAGGGGGGAAGGAAGGAAGGAAGGAAAGAAGGGAGGGAGGGAGGAAGAGAGGGAGGAAGGGAGGGAGGAAAGAAGGAAGGAAGGAAGGAAGGAAGGAGGGAAGACAGAAAAGAAAATATTAGAAAAGGTGGGCAAGAAAAAAGGAAAACATCAGTTCCTAATAATAAAACCACAAGAGGTTCACTGCTAACACTTTAGTTTGCATATTTCCAGATATCTGTGTGTGTGTGTGTGTGTGTGTGTGTGTAAAATAACATTTTTGTCCCTTTTTAACAACCTAGAATTCTTTTCTGTGTGCTTTGTGTAATTGACATTTCACTTAATTTTTAGCATTTGGGCAGTTTCTGTGTATCAGTGTTTCTTCACTCAGTTGTGCATCGTGGTTGTTTCACTATCAACAATGCTACCTGAACACCCTTTTAGTTGAAAGTTTGCATGCATTTATTTAATTTTTAGGGTGTATTCCTAGCAATGGGGTTTTGGTGCTCGTGGCGTGCTGTCCCACTGTCAGGGAGACGGAGGCCGAGTCCTTCCTTCCCCTGGCAGGGGAGGCTTTTCTCACTCAGTCCTTCCTAGATCCTCACAGCCTGTCTTTGCCGCTTCAGTCCTGCCTGTTCCAGTTTGTTTCAGCACATCTCTGCCTGATGAGTCACTCTGAACTGTAGACTGATCATGTCAGTAAAATGTAAGATCTTTGCCAAACCCTGACGTGCCCTCCTGCCCCGTGTGCGGGCACTGTTTTGCTCGTGGCACTTTCCCTCCGGCAGGTCTGCGTGGCGTGTGGCTCCATCCCTTCCCTCTGGGTTCCGGGCACCTTCTGGCTGCGTCCTGCCGACTCTAAGGGCAGAGCTCACCCGGTCCAGCTGCGCATTCCGCACTCTGGCCCCTGCCCGTGCACAGAGGAGGCCCTGCGGCCAACCCGAGGCCTTCCTTGCCTCCCAGTTTTTCCTTAGCCTTTTTACTGCAGGACTGATGGGCTTTCACCTCTTGGTACCAACTTCCCGTGGACACTTAATCTGAAATTTCAGTAAGATTCTATCTTCTTTCTTTCAATGTAACAATAATCTTTCTCTCTGAATTCAATAATATACCTCTACTTAACTGATATTTCTTACCACCTTTTCTATAATAGCATAGTTCTCCGCCTATGTTCTCTCATCTATTTTAAGTATTTCCAAGATAAGAGCTGTCTTTTCATAGTGGAATAGAGGGGCCTAAAGTGATGCCATAATTTGTTTTTAAATTCTCATTTCATTGTGTATCCTTGTAATAGCTTTCCACATAGGTGAAGAGCAGATAGCCTCTTCCTTGTCATAAACATGGTCTCACTTTTAATCGGTGCTTTCTTGGCTTGGTATTTTATAGTAGTAGCACCATCTGGGCTGCTTTTCTTGACCTTTACAGGAATTGTGAAGTTGCTGCTCTGGTGAAGGGATTCAGGAAGGAGAGAGGTAGCTCTAGTGCTTTGACGCACAAAAGTGACTTGCTTGAAAACAAGTTTGGATCACATCAGAATTAGGAGGTAGACTAGAAACCTGCTCCCCCAAGCTTAAGTCAGCATGGGCCTGTGGATGTGATTCTTCTCCCTGTTTCCACACTGAGCCGTTTCTTACTGCTAGTTGCCATCAGTGCTGGATACTCTGTATATATTTAATATTTATGAAATTAATCAGAATTTGTGATTATTTTAAAAGGGATCTTAACATCATCAAAGAAGTCCTGGCAGCTGGGTAGAAAGGAAGTGAGCTCACCAGCCAGGTCTGAACTTGATTAAGCTTGTGTACTTTGCTGTAACTTATCGTAATACCCATTAAATCTATAAACCAAGAAAGAAGTACTGTTTATATGAAAATACAGATTTTTTTTAGATATGCTGTAAAGGAATATAGTACTATATAATTATTCTCATAGACTTCTAGTCAGATTACATTGAAAATCCAAAGTGATCTTGAAGAACAGTGATACATTGTGGTTTCATAGCTCATCTCTATACCTCCTACATAGATTTTTTTGGAATACTTGCATATAATAGAATTACCAAATTACATACCTTTCATTATCAGTAACATGCCTAAAATACCAGCATATTCACTGGCCAGCTATGGTAAGGAAACCCCACTGAAGTTACCGAAGAAAACTTACTCACATTCCCCATATACACAATTTAGAGAGTAAAAAGTTCTTTTCACCCTATTTGAGGCTATGAGAAAGAGCATGAAAATTAAAAACTTCTGTCCCAATGATGCGTAGTGTGGCCTGACATCTGTGCGGGGTACTTTAGAGAAGTCAGCTTCCGCCTCAGCACCCAGCCTGCAGGGCAGCCTGTGGGTGGCACAGGCTGGTGCCCTGTGGTGCCTGCGCCTGGGGTGGGCGGGGCAGTGGAGAGGGTGAGGAGCATGAGGCGCAGGTGCCCAGAAGGGCTCTGGCCGAGGGTGTGGTCCTCCGGGTTGTCCTTTCCTTTACAGCTTTTCTACCCATCTTCACAAACTGTCATTTTAAATTTCCAGTCTTAGCCTCTCTGTTTCCTCGTTGTCCCATAAACTATGGTTTAGAAATGAGAAATTCATTGTCCCAAGGGAAGGTGTGACGTCCTGTGAAGGTGTCAGTAGGCGGTCTTCTCCCGAGGGTGCCTCTGGTGCCCGTCCCTGGAGTCCCTTGGCCTGTGGCAGCCACACCTGGCCTCTGCTGCTCCCGCAGGCAGTGGGCCCTCGTACATCGTGTTCTGGCTCATGAGGACTCTGGAGTGGCATTGTGTGAGGGTTCACGCCGCTCGGCAGGAGCTCGTGAGAACCGAGTGTCCAGGGGATACCATGTCCTGAGTGAAGTCCTGGGGTGACGACTTGGGGGACACACTAGAGCCCAGGCCAGAACCCCTCCTGCGTTGCGTGTAGGGCCCACTGTGCCTCGTGGCTCACGTGGTACCTCCTGTTCAACATGGTCACGACGGACCACGTTTTCCCCCCAAGGTCTTTCTTCCAGTTCTCTCCTTAGGTTCTTGAAATTTGTTGCTCTGGTAGTGGACGCATCGCGGCCTCTTCCTCGTCCCCAGTCTCGCTCCTGCCAGGGGGTTACCCCGCTTCCCTGCCCTCCCGCCTTCCCTTCCTTTTACTCAGGAGCTCCTGCTCGGTGCTGCTACTCCAGCCATCCTCATCTTCCTTTTAAAATTCATCTTCTAAATCAGTTTATTTTCTTTTCTGAAACAAAGATTAGGCCCTGATACTTATTCATCTAAAGGCCATGCGTGTTTTCTTCTTGCCTGTAAAATTCGGTAATCTAGCTGTCGAGTCCTGTGGCCACCATAGCACACCGCCAGTCTCTTGGCCATAACCTTTTAGATACAGGCTCCTTAGCTCTTTCTTCCTTCTCCAGACACAGCACATTCCTCTTTTTCTTTTTCTTTTTTGAGACAGGGTCTTGCTCTGTGGTTCAGGCTGGTCTTGAAGTTGCTATGTAGCCCAGGCTGTCTTTGAACTTGCAGTCATCCTCGTGCCTCAGTTTCCCCAGTCCTGGGGTTGCAGGCATATGCCGCCATGCCGGGTTCCTTTCTATTTTCAGTTCTGTTCGGTGCTCTGCTGTCCCCTGCTGTGGAGCGTCCTCTACAAGCCCTGGTCCCTTTCCTCTCTGTCCGCACGCGAGGGGTCATTCTCAGGACCAATGGAAATCAGTCTGTAGGCCCCCGGCACCAGAAGCCAGTTGTTTTGCACTGTACAAATCATTTTCTTTCAGCTTCAGTTTCATCTCAAAAGTAAAGTGAGGGGGCCAGAGGATTAGCTCAGTGGTTCCGGCGCCTGCCTCGCAAGCGCAAGGTCCTGAGTTCCATCCCCGGTTACCACATATAATGCTGGGCGTGGAGACACATCCACCAACAATCAACACCACATACCACAATGCCGGACGTGGTGGCTCACGCCTGTCATCCCAGCACTCGGGAGGCAGAGACGAGAGGATTGCTGAGTTCGCGGCGGCTTGCCTGGGCACCCAGTGAGCTCAGGGCCAGCCTGAACTACAAAGCGAGACCCTGTCTCAAAAAAAAAAAAAAGTAAAGTGAGGAACTTGAAATAGAAGATCTCCCAGATCTGTTCGTTTTAAAAATTACCCTTTAAAGACCACGCCTCTACGAGGCCTGCTGGACTCTCACAGGCAAAATACGTAGTCTTCCCTTTGCCCTTAGGATTTTATTTCTTCTTGTTTCATGACCAGCTCCTGCGCTCCAGCAGTTACTTGTGCCCCTGGCCCGGCTTCCCCTAGCGGGAGAGGCACTTGAGTCCCTTCACCTTCCCTGGTACTAAACACACACTCCCTGGGGAGAGACCTGCAGCGGGTGCAGTACCCAGGCAGCTCTCCTCCTTGCACACTTGCTGTCCCGGAACGATCCATGTGTGCTGAGAACATGCCATGGATGTGGACTGAAGCGGGGACTTTGTCCTGCACGCGCCACGCGTTTCCCTTGGCCTTGTGGTCAGGTGATGCTCTGGGAACCATCTGAGTTGACTTGAGAACACTGTATAAAAAATGTCCTCTCTCCAAGCTCAGTGGTTCCAGCGCCTGCCTCGCAAGTGCAAGGTCCTGAGTTTGATCCCCTGTAACCACATGCAATGCTGGGCATGGAGACTCACGCCCACCAGCACTCAATATCACATACCACAGTGCTGGGTGCGGTGGCTCAAGCCTGTAATCCCAGCACTCGGGAGGCAGAGGCAGGAGGATTGCTGAGTTCGAGGCTTGCCTGGGCTACAAAGTGAGCTCAGGGCCGGCCTGAACTGCAAAGTGAGACCCTGTCTCAAAAAAAAAAACAAACAAACATGTAAATGTTCCTGTTTTCTTCCCCTCTCTCAGTGTATCCTCTAGAGAATTGGACTATCTCCATGTATTACTGAAGTATTTTTAACCTTTAACATAGGGATAGAAAACATACCAGGGAAACCTTTCTGCGACTCTGCAAGTCAAAGCCTCTGTACTTCGTGCTCTTCCTAAAGAATAGATTTGATCGTGCTATGATGTCTTGAGAAATTTTGGCAACTGTTTTTCCTAGAGAAGAATGGGTAGATCCTTTTCTTTCCTCCCAGGTCCTGTCATCCTCTGTGTCCTGTCTTGTTTCACAGGGTTCTCTCCCATTGCCCAGAACAAATAGTGACCATTTTTCTTGCACACTCCTTTGCTTTCTTGTGCTTACCTTTTTGTCTAAAGTGCCTTCCTGGCTGGCCTTTCACCACACACATGAGATTTCCTCATTCTCTAAAACCCAGCTCTAATCTCATTTCTGCCACAAAGCTTCTCTCGATCTCCCCCCACCCAGAATTCTGCTTTTATTGCATTGGTCCTTTTTTTTTTCTTTCCATTTTTGTCACCACTGTACCTGACTAGAATTTCCTTGGGGTCTGATTTGTCTGTTTTGTGCCCTGCAGTAAACCTAATTCAATTCACATCTGGTCAGTGGTTGTGAGTAATGAATGAATATGTGTGAATCACTTTTACTGGATCTAAGGATATTTCCAAGTAGCAAAGCAAAGCAGTTCCCTTTTGCTGTTACGAAGTTACCCCTTAATCCAGCGAATCTAGGCTTTAATTATAAAATCAACACCATGCCTGGGGGAAGATTGAGGTTTTAAACATGAACAGTGTTGGATAAAACAATTGCATTTGGAATTACAGGGCATCCAGTGTTTCACCATGTCTTCAAAACTGTCATGTCATTTAGCTTCTGTCTATTGTTTTATCCATCTGTCCACTCTGTTTAAAAGGAAATGCTATATGTTGAGAAGTCTATTGAGTTTTGAACTTTACTATTTGACGGTGACGTTTATTAATGTTTTCCTCTTAATGTATGTTTGTATGTCCTTTTTTTTCTACAGGCTTCTGACTTGATGCTTTGTTTGTTTTATGTTGCAGATTAATATCTTTTCAAGAATTTGTAGCATTTGAGTCTGTCCTGTGTGCCCCGGATGCTTTGTTTATGGTGGCCTTTCAGCTGTTTGACAAAGCCGGCAAAGGAGAAGTAACCTTTGGTAAGGAGTTTGAGGCCGCGCACCTGAGTGAAGGTGGGCTGGAGGACGCACCCCTTTCCCCAGGATTGAGATGACGCTCCTGCGGCCGAGCTCACTGTACACCGCTGCTTGTCAGCAAACCGGCCTCGTCCTGCTCCCGCTAACGGTCCTGAGCTCTAGACAGAGTCAGATGGAGCAAGGGACAGGTCGTCAAGGGCCACGTTTCAGTGACACCCGGCCCCATGCTTGGAGACCATGCTTACATGTACTGAATTTTCATGTCTGGATCACTCCCTGTGTTCCCTGTGTTCGCTACCGTGAGAAGATCGTAATTAGGCCGATGTTGTTCCTTTGATATCGGTTCATTAGATTCCCCCATTTCCTTTGAGGGACACTTACCTCCGCTAGAATTGCTCTTGCCTTGTTTTCTTGTTTTGATTTGTGTATATCCATTTTGAGATACTAACATGTAGAGATGGGAGAATGTCGGGATAATTGGCAAATTCTAGTTAATAGTTTATGATTCTCTGTGTATGGGAGAAACAGTTTTTCTAACTGGTTTTGTTTGCATTTTTAGCCAATTCTATATTACAGTAGTTTTTTAATCTTACCTGTAATTTTTATAGTATTCTTGATTCGAGTATAACATACATGCTAAAGAGCACACAGGTCCTAAGCAGACATTTTGGTGAAGGTTTATCCAGTGCATAACTTTGGTGAGCACCATCCAGATCAGAAAGAATGGTACCTGGCATATATGACTTCCTTCTCAGGCACAGTCCCCCAGGCGCCATGGTACCAACTGACATGTCACCATCAGTTAATCTTCCCTGTTTCAAAACTTTATATAAATGGAATGATGCAGAATGTACCCCGTTGCTCTGACTTCTTTTGTTCACCATTTAATTTGTGAGATGCATACATGTTTAGTGCATGTTTGTACTTTATTCTTTTTCTTTGTTGTATAGTAGTAACAGGGTGAGTCTGTCCTCCTCATGTTACTATTGGTAAACATTTAAGATATTTCCAGTTTGGGGTATTACCAATAATCTGCTTCAAACATTATTTTATATTATATTTAGGAGTGTGTGTAGGCATTTCTATGAATTGCCAAGTCATAGAAAATAGGTATATTTAGATCCAGTAGATTTTGCCAAACTGTTTTCCAAAGGAATCAGACCGGTGGATTAGTTAGTGCAGCTGTGTAATAAGTCATGCTAGCTGTTCAGTTCCCCAAATTTATTATTCTTTTCCTTTAGATTATCCTGACTATTCTCTATGCTTTCATTAAAACAATTTTAGAACAAGTTGTTAATTTCTGCAAACATCAACTCAGTTTTCGAATGCTATTGCATTGCGCACAAATGGTACCTATATGAGTTTCTATGTCAGTAAGTTTCAAGTTCCTTTAAAGGGTTTTTTAAGCTATTTAAATAGACGTTTAGTGATAAACGTTAGTCTCCCTGCGTCACCACCAGGCAGGTATCTTGCGTTGGCGACAAACGCACGTTTTGTCAGGGAAAGGGCGAGGTGGCTCCTACGAGCGCCAGAGCGCTGCCGCGTCCTGCGGGCGGGCCCTCTGCCGTGGGGGCCAGCGTCTAGCCCTGCAGAAGGCAGATGCCAGGGACGCGAGCTAAAGTTCACATCCAAGGTGAGGAGGAGGCGTTACAAGTTTGGGAATTCATGAGTATTTCCATACAGTTAGGTTGTGCCAACATGTATTTGAATGCACTAGATAGAAACTTTCAAGCTCTGCAGGTTGAAATATTATTTACATTGTCAAATTATCCCACTACAGTAGGAGAAAGTGATATTCAAAAAGTAGAAGGCAGATAGGATAAGAAAAGGAAACAAAATATTTGTTGATTAGTATTATTTGACCAAAACAGGGAAATTATAAAAATTCAAACTAATAAAATTTAAGGCCTTATTTAACATTTGTACTCAGAGTTTCAGCATGATCTTTCAAATTTATTTTTATTTTTAAAACTTAATTTTTATGCAAACTTGGAGGTAGTTTTTCTTTTTCTGTAAATGGGCAGATAGTGAAGTTTTCAGGCTTTTTAGACTAGGGTCTCCATCATAACATTCGGCTCCATTGTTTCGAGGAAAAGTAGCCACGGGCAATATGTCAGTGGCGCCGGGCTTGTGTCCCAGTCACCAAACCAGGTGCTTCTGACGCTGTCCCAGGACGTCCACAGGTTGATAGGAAGAGCAGGCATGAGGACGTTTAGTAGAATGAGTATTTGTGATACGTGGACTGTGAAGCAGGTAATTATGATAGTTCATAATCTCATGTAGGGAACAAAAAATAGTTAAACTCATAAAAATAGCGTAGAAGTATTTATTGTCGTCTGCGGCGATCACCACAGAGCAGGGTACGGAGGTCCAGACGGGGAGGGTGAGGTGCAGAGCCACCACACAGACTGCGGGGGGGTTTCGGAGAACACTTCCACCTTTATTGAGGGTTACACACAATTATATAGAGAACACAGAGAGGCTGTGGGTACGTGTTTAGCTCTCATTGGTTGGACAGTGTAGCCCAGCTGAACCCCTGTGATGTTTGTTATCTTCTAAATTGGCTCTGCGTGGGGGGGGGGGCGGGTCCTCCAGGGCTTCCAGGCGCAGTGATCCACGCAGCACAATCCAATAGCCTGAGGGCCCCTGACGCTGCCGCCATCACCTGTGGCTTCTGCAGCCTGTGACACCTGTGGGAGCCCGTCCACCAGCCTTCCCTACCCAGGTGCCACTTGTGGGGACCCAGCGTTCCACTGTGTCCTCCTTGACACTGGGGGAACAAGGATGAGTACCTAACGTGGTCAGCTCTCGGACGAGCGAAGGAGTCACAACCCAGGGGAGCAGGAGTCACCCCGCCAGGTACAGGTGAGTCTCTAGGCAGCGGGGAGAGTGTGCTCAATCTCCACCTTCCTCACGGGCTCCACGGCAGGCTAGGAGAGGGGCGTGCAGGCCTTGACCCAGCCAGGCTTGAGCTTCCCCTTCATAGAGGGAAGGTTGCTTTTTAGGTATGGAGGGAATGGGGAGTTACTGGCCCAAGGCACAACCTTTGATACAGGTTTAATCATCACACTGTATATTAATATATGTAATTCCTGTCAATTACAGCTCAGTAAAATGAGAAAAAATAGTGTATAAAAATGAGTTATCTTTTTGATCTGATTTGTGTTTGATCTGATTTGCGAAGCTGTATTGTCTTAAGTATGCTTTTGAAAAATTAGGTTCATGAATAATTGGTCCTTATTTGGCAAGCGAAACTTGGGAGCAAATTTCAAATGTAGTTATCTGAATCTTCAGTGATTTTAAATCTCATTCATTTTCTTCTGAGATGATTTACTGTCCATTGGCTAAGTGAGAATGTAGGCATTTAGATACATGGATACAGAATATTAGAAATATGAACAATTAGTATTCAAAGGCATTGAACTAGGTGAAATATCTGAGAACTAACTCTTCTGTAGGACCACAGCTACAGTAATGAGCAAGAGTAAGCAATCTTTCTCTTCTTGGAGACTGCATTTTAGGCACAGAAGGCCACTCTCTGTGCGTGGGCGGGCGGCGTGGAGGCCCCTGAGTCCAGAGCAGTGACAAAGGAGCCAGACCGAGCTGCTCTGCGTGGGCTGTGCAGCCAGATGGGGACCAGGAACCTGGCCTGAAGTCCTGTCTGTGGACCCACCAGGGCCACTTCAGAGAGTGAAGCTTTCTCGCTGGGTTCCTGTGGCTGTCGGGTGAGAGAAGGATCGAAAGAAAGGAAGGTGGTCCAATACAAAGAAGGTTCTGGTCCTGTTCTGCTCTCAAGGCGTAGTTTTACAGAATTTCATGAGAGAAGAAACACAACCGGCACTTTCATCTATCTTTCTTGATCCCTTGCTGCATACCAGGCGCTGGGCTAAACGCTTTATGTGTAATGTATTATGCAACCCCTGCAACCTAGGCGGTCTGTGCTGTCCTGACTGCTGGAGGGAAAGTGGCCTGGCGAGGATTGTGGAGGTGCTTGTGGTGGAGCCAGGAGAGCAGCCCTGCCCAGAGGGCCTGTTATTCATGTGCCACTCTGCCTCCCCCTGGTGGTGGCCACACTCGTGCCCTGCGGGTGAGGCCTTCCTAAGCTGGGCGGCTGGCACCTACCTCGTACTGATCTGAGTCTGTATCAGATCTTAGGAGGATTAAATACTTTTTCATGAATGAGTAAAGAACAATAAGAAGAAGCATTAGTCAAGTTCTTGACTGGGAGGGGGGTAATTGTGAGGAGAGAACATAAGTGGATTAGAGTTCTCAGTAAACCCAGGGTGGCCTTCCTCACACAGGCAGCGGGGGCCACTGAACTGGGCACAGTGCAGACTTCAGCCTGGAAAGCCTTGTCTCTGGGTGTGAACAGTGTGCTGGGGCGGGGTGGGGGGCGGTTCTCCACACAGGCTGAGGTAAAAGAGGCCCTTGATTGAGGGCTGGAACTTGAAAAACCTGGGTGAACACTGGGGGCGGGGCATCATCTGGCAGAATACAAGTCACCGGGGTCTCTGAGAGAGTTCTTTACCTGAGAGGCGGTTGGGAACCACTGCAGTTCTTTGGACAACAAGCTCGGAATCAGAAAGACACCTGGAGAAGAGGATTCCTGTTGTATTGATTGGCATGTGGCACAGCCAGAGATGCACATGCCTGTGCCCCTTGTTTAGTTTCACAGTATCTACCAGAAACAGATAACAGTGGAGGGACTAAACGTCAGACTTATAAAGGGCTTTCCTGATATCCGAGCAGGTTGATGCAGACGCCTTGGGTTTCCTGTTTCCCGGAGACTTCCATTTTTACCACGTTTCTTCTTGATGATGCTGGGGGACACAACATTTCCATTGCTGGCTAAGAGAGATTGTGTATATGTATTTAATAAGATTTATCTGATGTGTTTGGCCTTGTGACCAGTTTTCTGATGCTAATTTAAATCACTTATTCCTATTGATGGATACATCATCAGTTATTGTAGTTAGCTTGTGGTAGCCTAGTTCCACAGTGGTAGGGCTTGAATCCTAAAATCCTACTTCTGTCTAGAGGGCTCTTGAAAATGCATAGTGCATTCTACACCATAGCACTTATATACCCCTAAAATCTAAAACTTTTACTTGTAGAATTCTGTCATGTTTCTCTCTTCCTTTGGGGCTTACTCTTTATGTTACCATGATCAAATTTTCATAAAACATTTTATGGGCAGTTTTAAGGTTCATTAGTGATCATGACGCATTACAGTATCCAAATCTTAGTGGTGCTGTATGCAGTTTTTAATTGAACTTTAAATACAGGGGCTTTTAATTCTGGGACCCTGGCTTAGTGTCAGAATCATGAATGCCACAGTTATTTGTAGCATAGCTACAAACACCCACCCCCAGGAGAAAGTGCGTAGCTTTAGCAAATCTCAAAGGTCAGTGATCTGTGAAAGATAAAAATTGCTTTTATAGAGGGGCAGTTGGACATATATCTTATTTAAGACTTTTCAAGCATTGCTGTTAAAACCATTGTTTGTAGAATAGGTTACATATAACTCAAAAATAATAATTGGATGCCTTTTATTTAGGATATATGAAGAAGTAAAAATCTCTGGACAATTTATTATACTGCATAATGAATAAATTTGAAGACATTTTCCTATGAGAACCAAGATCATGTATAGGTACAAATTCTCAATGTTTAATGTGATCATGATATGTATTGAAAATGTGTCAATCAGGGCGGGGATTTAGCTCAAGTGGTACCACACCTACCATGGAAGCCCAAGGCCCTGAGTTTGATCCCTGGTACTGCAAATAAAATAAAATATACCGATAAACTCAATAGAGGAAAAGTTAACAGAATAATTATAAAGAATATAAAAAGAATCATTTGTTTGGCCCTGTAGTAAGACCTCTGAAAGAAAATTAGTTCAGGTTTTCATGAGCTCTGAAATTCATAGAGGAAACTCATCTGCCCCTTGTACCTGCTTTCTGTCTGAGGTCCAGAAGAAACTAATCCAGTCTTACTCTTTTATTGTTATTTTGAGGACAGAAACTTACCGTCCAACAGTGGTATCTATTTTGAGGGGGTACCCAAATATATTTTCTTACATTTGTATTCTAATAGGAATAAGAGTCCTAAGGAAACACAGTGTGAATTTTGCAAATTCCTCAATGTGGATCACAACCGCGGCCTGCCTGTGTACTGAGCAAGCATCTCGTCAGAGATCCGAGACACCGTTCAGAAGCTGTTCCAGTTCATTGGGTCAAAAATCCACTATTTACCAAAAGCTAAATACGGATTTGCACGATTGACCATAATGGCTTCAATTTTGAAAGATAGTAGTATCAGAGAGCACTTCCAGTTGGTGGGATAATTTGAGAATGGTCCATGCTCAAATGGCTAAAATATTGTACTTTTTGCTACTTCATCACTCCACTTGAAAAATAGGGAGGGGGGAGGCGAGCCTGTCGAGAGGGTAGGAAAATGTCAATTGGAGAGTAAATCACAGCAGCCCTGTGAAGCCACTGCTTAGTTAACTACTGCCTGAAGGTTAACCGTTCTTTCAAGGCTACCACAGGATGGGGAAGCCGGACTCGGGACCCTCCCCTGTGTGTGCGCATGAGCGTGCACCTGCAGAAGGAAGAGGGGAAAGGAGCTTGCGAACGGGAAAGAAGGTGTAGGGAACAGAAAGCTGCTAACAGTAAATCCTAAAACTTGGAGCCCTGGGAAAAGTTGACTATTTTAAACTATACAGCTCATTTAAAAATAGTAAAATTGTACCATTATTCTTTCAATATGAGAGAGATAAAAATACAGTTTTTCTAAATTGGAAAATTTGCTGTAATCTTGCTGCTAATGACTGATTTCTTCCAACTGTTGCAAGGCAGTTTTTGCTCTGATAGGTTGGTAAAAGAAACAAAATCAAGAACATATTGGAAGTTCTCAGAGAAAATTACAGTTTAGGTATATGTTGGGGGTGGATAGCTAGACATTTTAATTGAAATAAAACAGTTTCATACTAATATGGGATCACTGTGGGTGTACATTTGTAGTACATCTGCTCTTGAAGCATTTAAGTAGGGTTAAATGTATGTTAATGCTTTTGTAGGAAAATTATTTTCGATAACATCCGTCTAAGGAAACTAGCTTAGGAAATTGGTTTTTTAAACAGTATAGATATTATGATTGCATTTACAGAATGAATTAGGATTCTTTGTGCTACTTGAAGAATTTCAAAGCCTTGAAGTTTTCTGGTTCTGTTCTTCTTTTGGTGGTGATGAAAGTTAACAGTAATTAACACAGGGCTGATTAAAGCCAGTAGTACCTCTGGGGAGTGACCACAGCTGCCTGGGTCTCTCCAAACGCTCTTTTAAGTGACCTACTTTGGTGTTATAAAGGGCTGCTGCTGATTTATTCTAGTCAAGTGAAAAATTTTTTTTTTTTTTTTCTGGGAGACAGATGGAAAACATCTCACTTGGCCTCTCTGATGATGATTCTGTTAGTGAGTGTGATAAACAGTATCTTATGTTGAATGTCTGCTGGCCTTAGGCCTTTTTCCTGTTAACCAGCATTCGCAGTGGTGAGTGGAGTGGTGGAACACAATCTTGAGGATTTGTAGGTCCATCAGATTTTCGCGCAGGATTCTCATCAGCAGCGAGGCAGAACATGAGTTCTCACCGTGATGGTGCGGGTGGATCTGTTAAACCTGCGGACGTACTGGCCCCGTGGCAGAAATTCTGGGCGTGGAGCTGGGGAACGTGTTCCAAAGGTACTCTCCATGGGAGCGTACTCCAGACTTGAGCTGAACAGTGGCTGCTGTGCTTTATGGCTTTCTTTCATACATGAGGAAACAGGCTTAGAGGGGAAGGGTGACCAGTTTCATGGGAAACACAGCTTTGTCTCTGGCATGAGAAGGACAGGACTGCCTTTTCCTGGATGCCATAGGGCCTTAAATCAGGCAGCCTCGTGCCTGTCTTGTGCAAAAAGCTGGAAGTATTTTTAATAAGCCTTAATTTTTACATACAATAATATACATGGCTTCCGTATCATGTTTACCTCAGCCTTACTGTATCTGTGCTTATTTTTTGAAAGATGCCTATCAGCACTCTACCTACATGTTTGGAATAATAATAAAAAAGTTCATAGAGACGAACAGAGAACTCAGTTTTAATGTGAAGTGCTTAGGCTATGCTCACTCTGCTTTAGTGGCACCAATTTTACCCTAGAACTTCCGTGAGCGAGTCTGAATTGCAGCCAGAATATTTCTTTCTCCTTCAGACCCTTAACTGTGATTAATTAAAAAGGCACTTGTCAAAGGGTTTGAAACGGCAACCGTGATACCGGAGCACGCGGTAGTAGATAGCTGTGCATCCACTTACTCTGTTACGTTATTTAACTTACGAATTCAACAATTTGTCTTTTGCTCCCTGCTTAAAAGAGGATGACCATATAAGCTGTTTTTAACCATATCAGCAGGGTGCAGTATTACTTCCCTTAGGGCAAAACCACAACTCTGAGGATTTAGCTAGACTTAGAAAAAGCAGGAAACTGTTCAGAAATAGAGTCTGGCCATTGCACCCAAGAGGATTTACTTTCATGTATTACAGACATCGTTTCGGTGTTTATTGTATTAATAGAAGCCTTCCAGAATCCATGAGAGATAAATTTAGTTTAGTGTTGGAAATAATATAGCTTGATGAATCTTTTTTATTTTAATGGGGAACTTGCTTTCGTTGATTTGCAGCTCCAAAAAGTGAATCTTTTAGAACTAAGTGCATTCATTAGTTACTCTGTGTGGAAACAAAAATGCAGAAAGTTAAAATTTGCATAAGTGAAGACCTTGATGATTTCAGATTATAGTGTGGTGGAGGTTAAGGAATAAGAGCTCATAGAATTTGTGGAAACAAATTCAGTCTAACCACTTAATGGCATGTGCAAGTAATTTGCCAATTAAATATTTCTAGTATCTGAAAGATCTTCAAAATAAAGAGTGGAGGTTCTTAATTTTTCTTAATTTTATACTTTAAGAAACATAATAAGAAATTACATAGTTTTTGATCACTTCTGATTTAAAGTTTTAGTATATGAACCCAGAGAATGAGGGATTTAAAATATATGAAGAAAATTATTGCCTTTTGAGAAATGTATAAACTATGATATTTTCAAATCATACAGTGCCTGATTTTTCGTATCATTGTAAATATTTAGTGCCTAAATAATAATTTTCAGTATCATTATGACTTCAGGTTTTACAATTTTACCATTTTACTGATCACTCACTATGTCTAAAACATTGTACTGGGGGTTAAGATAGATGTTTTACTTACATTTTAAAGACAATTTAGACAACATAACCAGTTTGCTCATTATGAAGAAATGGATCTCTGGCACTCCCAGGTTGTTGTTGTTGTTGTTTTTTAATAAAAGTAAGGGTAAGTAAAAGTAAGAGCTGGGTATGATGGCTCATGCCTGTAATCCCAGCACTCGGGAGGCAGAGGCAGGAGGATTGCTGAGTTCAAGGCTCACCTGGGCTACCTAGTGAGCTCAGGGCCAGCCTGAGCTACAAAGCGAGACCCTGTCTCAAAAAACTTAAAAAAAAAAAAAAGCAACTATATTGACAGTATGATTTCATGCATTTTTAAGTATATTCACTGATATTTTTTCCTCTCTAGATTCTTGTTCCTTGAATTTTTCTAGGTAACATATATAAATTCCATGTAAAATATTCAGAAAAAAATGCAGTCTTCTGCATAAATGGGTTAATTTCAGTTTTGCTTGCTGATTTCAAATGTATAGGAATACAATAGATTTCATGTCTTTATCTTGTATTTTCTGACCTTGCTGAATTCATTTCTTAGTTTCTAAATTTTTTTGTATTTTTATGTATTTTGTGACCCATATTTTAAAAGTTGGGCTCTTTCTACTATATAGTAGCCTAGGAAATTTAACATGGGAGAGATTAGTTGACCTGTTTGAAGTTATTTTTAGGAAAACAGCTGCCCCTTTATAATTGTCTTTTTTACGATATAAAAAAATACAGCAGACTTTTAGGTAGACATAGTTTATTAGAAAGCAAGATCCCTTAAATTTTTTAGACAGATCCTTGTGCTTATTTGGTGAAGTCTTGTCTTAAATAATATCACCGTTATTTGGTGTCCTGATGGGAGTGAAGAGACCTTCCGAGCACAGTTCATTTGGCAAAGACTGAAATAACAGTGATTATACTTTAAGAGATAAGCATGCTGGTTTGTTTTCACTTTTAGGAGAGATGACTGAGCTTAAAAAGAATGTGGCTGTGTACCCAAAATATACCAGCTGTAGCCCCACACTCACATTCCAGTGCCAGCTCTGTTTGCTTCTTTGCTTTGTGTGACCTCAATCCAGAGGTGGGGTTTTAAGACGTTGCACTTTAGACCAGGAGAGACCTCCCAGTTCAGGAGACTTAGAACATTTGGAGTTTCCTGTTGTTCCACACTGCAGTTCGGGTCTGGGGATGGAGGAGGCTTCGTGGCAGGACATCTGCTGGAGACTGTCACAGTAAAACTCACGGGACCATGAGAGGAGCCAGACTATGGATCTCAACTGAACTAAAACTTGCTTTTTTTCTTAAAATTTTCTGATTTTCCTGCTATGAGTTCTAAAATGTATGATAGATACTTGTGAAACAGTAAGAAAATATTCAAAGGGAAAAGGAGATAAGGGTAAGTAAAGAAGGGAAAGGAAAAATTTGATGATTAAAAATAAAGGAAACGAAGCTTATGTATATAGGAGGTGGGGGGTTGGGGGCAGGAGAGTGGGAAAAAATGAAAATTAAGTCGTGTCATGTACATGACATGATCATAATGTGTATATAAAATGTGCCCCAAAAAGCAATTAAAAAAAAGACGAGAAATGTACTCTTGACCTTTCGTGGCTCACAGGGCATGATGACACCTGAGACAACGTTAGGTGGGAAAGTTATTTGTGTCTCTTCAAGAGTATTAACCTGAGGTATATTTCCGTATCTTCAAAAGGGAAATGAGACAGAATGCCAGTATCCCATTATGATTATTTATTTTGGTTTGTAGATGTTGTCTCTCTACTCATAAACCTATAGGCAAGTAATTATAAAAAACTAATGCATCAGAAGGACTTACTGGGGCCTAATGAAATATTGGGAGACTTATGAGGCTATAAAATATTTTTGGAGGAAATGCAAGTATTCCAGAGAGCTAAGTCTTAATATTTAAAAGAGTTTATGAGCTCTGAGGATGAATAGAAATATTGGTTTCCTGTACAATTATCTCATCTTTTCCATGTCACTTGGTTTGTCCAATTAGAATGGTTTGTCACTGTTTTGAACTTGTTGGGCAGGTCAGGGAAATGAAAAATAAGTTCTGTATGCCAAGTGGTAGACAACAAACTAGGTGGTTAGATTTTACAGGGTACCATTGCCAAATACTCTTTCCATGGCAGGCTTTTCTACACCATTTTAATATTTTATTGATCTCAATGTCTGTGGTCACTTGGAAGAGGATTTGTCACGACTCAGGGATCTACATGGCTTTGAGCCAAAAGGCTGCACTTGAACCTTGATTTGTTTGAAAAGAAACGAACCTTCCTTCATGGTGTTGGTATCTATTGACAGACTCAGTATCCATTTGAGTAAACCTACAGTGGCTATCAGGGCCATGGTTGTGTTTTTTTGTTTGTTTGTTTGTTTGTTTTTGTATTAGAAGTTGAAACCAGGGCTTCCACATTGACCTATATTCCCAGTACTTTTTAAATTATGTTCATTTTGCAGTAGGTACATACTAAGCCATTGAGTTGCCTAAAGTAGGATCAAATTTGCAATTCATCTTCTGCCTGATATGTTCTCTTAGAGAACTGGGACTATAGGCATCTGCCATCACACCATGCTGACTAGTTTTCTTGTGTTGCGTTGTATTTTGAGTTTTTGCTTTTTATTTTTCCAAAAAAAATTTCTTTTAATTTTGAGACGGAATCTTAAGCTGCTAAATTGCTTAGGCTAGGCTCAAATTTGCAATCCTTTTGCCTCAGTCTGTTAGAGTGCTGAGATTATAGGCATATGTTTAAGAAGCCTTTCTCTCTCACTTCTGGGGCTTCCTTTTAAAAACTTTTGAGCCAAGTATGGTGGTATATGCTTGTTATCCCAGAACTCATGAAGTTAACACAAAAGGATCACAGTGAGTTTGAGACCAGCCTGGGGTACATGGTAAGACCCTGTCTCCAAAAATCAAAAATAAATTTAAAAATTAAATTAATTTAAAAAAAGAAAATGCTATTTGCTAACTTGGAGTGGTGGTGGTGTGTGCTTTTAATCCCAACAAATTTGAGCTCAACTTGGTGAATTTAGCAACAGGCTGAGTGAGACTCTATCTCAAAATTTAAAACTTGTAAAGAAATCCTGGGGATATATTTCAATCGAAAGGCACTGGACTTAGTCCCCAGTACCATTAAAATAGAAATAGAAATGTGTTAAAAATTTTAGAGGACTAAATAATTTCTTTTTTTTCTCCTTTTTCTCCTTTTTAAGTAGAAACAAAGGGGAAAATATATTAGGCACAGTTGGTTGATAAGAACAAGCAGGTTCAGTGATTGATTTTCCGAGGGAATAACCAATACATGTTGAAACAGAATAAGTGAGATGTTGATAATTGTAGCCTTTTACTGAGTTTCTTATCCCCTTTATGCTGTGTGTCTGAACTGCTTTTCCGCTCTTTTGGTATGATTACTGATTTTCATTTCTTGCTTGTTTCCATGAAGATTTTTTGCTCTACTTTTGCCACAGTTTTGTGGTCTGCATGTATGTGTTTAAAATTGAGTTTTGATTATATGAAAAAAGCAATACCCATGGAATCGTATCTGACTTGCTTAGTTCTGCCTTTTCTCTTTTCAGAGGACGTTAAGCAGGTGTTTGGACAGACCACAATTCATCAACATATTCCATTTAACTGGGATTCAGAATTTGTCCAGCTACACTTTGGAAAAGAAAGAAAAAGGCACCTGACCTATGCAGAGTTCACTCAGTTTTTGCTGGTGAGTGTAGCTCTGAAAACTTAAAAAGAGTAGGTAAGTAAAACCTAGCACAGATTGTGTGTAAAAAGATGGCTTGACTTGAGCCCTGAACTGTAATTTACTGCAAACTTGGTAATGCTGGCAAGAATTACCCCATTTAGAAGTATTTCTCTTGTTCTGTTTGAAACCATCGAATTAAATGGGACCTTAAAAGATTATGTACAATCTCTTCCTATACAAAAGGAGTACGGATTGAGGCCCCACAAAATCAGATGGTTTCCTCAAGGTCACTTAGGTCAGGAGGGGCAAAATTAGAGTGTGCACTCAGGACTTAGGAGCAGCTGCACTATGTGCAGCCCTGAGTTTTTGGTTTTCCCTTGGAGATGAACAGTGCTACTCGAGGCCGCACTGTCACTGTGTCTCAGACTTAGCTGCATTTGGAGTCTCTGGGGGGCTTTGACTTATTTTTGACTTGGTTGTACCCCCCAAGAGCTGGGGCTGGGAATAGAGCCTGAGCACGTGGCTGTTTAGATCTTCTCAGGGGCCTGAACATGCAGCCGGGTTTGAGAACCACCGTTCTGTGGGCACCTGCTTCCTATGAGGGTCTCTGAAGGAGCTGTCTGAATTTCTGGGGTGCGTCTGAATTTCTGGGGTGCGCTTTCCCCAGCCCACTCTCTCTTGCCTGTCTGCACCTTTCTTCCACTGTGATCATATTGTGAGACCGCTGATGATGCTGGCAGAAGATAATTGTTTTAAAAAAAGATTAGGTTTTCTCTGGAAGTGTCACTTTAAAAAATCTTTTAACTCCAACATTAGCATGTAATCACATTCATTATGATTTATCGCTACATACTATTTGCCAGGGTTTTTATGTGCTTTTATTTTTGGACACTTAAAACAAGGCACCCTAAACCTGCTTTTGCATTTTCTTTTTGAAACATGTGAATTTCTATAAATCCATGTTTTCAGTGCTGTAAACATAAATGTACTTAGGCGGAGAATAAAACATAAGTTGTTGGATGTTTTGCTGTTGTTTACACAGGACATGGGCACGCTGTAGGAGGCGGTATTCATTTTGATGAGGACTAATTACAACAATGCTATTGAGACAAATGCTTCAAATTGACTTTATGGAACACACCTAATTAACTTTAGCCTTAATGGGATGTTAGCAATAGTAAGGATGATCACATTTCCTCCTTTAAGCAAGTATCAATTATGCTGAATTGAGTCAATTGTAAGCCATTCACAGCAGCTTCTGGGCCTTCCTGAAGATACGGGGAAGCCAGAGTCAGGGTTGGAAGCCTCAGATACCTGGTTGTGCTTCGCGCTGCTGCAGCTTGTGGGCCTCTCACGTAGACTCTGCTCCTTCTGTGATGGTTAATGGAACCATCCCACAGTGACCTGCGTGGGATGATGATTTTGATTTTGAATTCAGAATGGAAGCATTAAACCTTTACTAGATTAAAATGGCTCTGGTGGTGCAAATCTTGGGCAGGGCCTTTTGTGTCCAAGTTTAGACCAGACATAAGGAAAGGAGTGGACGCACCATCGTAGACTCACATGACTGCCTGTGATACCCACGATGTCTGTCTATCAGTCCCTTCCTTCTTTCTCACCTGTTCTGCTTGTTTCCTTTGAACGCATTTCTGAATGCAGATGGAGCTTCAGACCTCTATTGCAGATGCTTGTTTGCCACCTTCGACCTCTGTTTTTGATGCACATAGCTTCTGAAAGATGTGAGTGAATTTAATCTCCTGTGTTCCAGGCTTGTGCTTTGCGAGGCAGGCGTGTGCTGCCGCCTTTCCGCTCTAGGGCAGGGATCAGACACACAGGCCCCGGCTTCCTGGCTGGCGCCAAGGTTGTAAAAGCAGATGCTTCACTGTTTGGAATTGGGAGGGGCTGCACTCTGCATGCTGCCGCCTGTCACTGGTGAGGAAGAGGAGCAGCTGTGCGGGGAGCTCGGCAGGGCCTGTGCTTGCTGAGAACCTGCTGTGGAAGTAGCTCCGGTTGGTTCCAGCGAACATGTGCGTTACCATGCTTGTGTGTGCGCACACATCTGTGATTTGTGGGCAGAATCATTCTTTGCAAGTTTTTTTTCTTCATTTAATGAATGTTTTAGTGTATCTAACGGGAGTTTACTATAAACCACCCTAGAGCTGTGAGGATTTAACTTCGTTCACATGTTGGGCATTGCCAACATGGTGAGCTGGTGTGTCTTTCTTGTCTGTGCTATAAAATCTCCAAGAAGTAAATCAGTTTGATATCCATAGAGTTAGAGCTGCCTTCTTTGTATTATGTATACAACCAGTAATGCTGAAGCAAGCAACAAAGATGCAAACCCTTTGCCCCGTCACTTTGGTTCTCTTGTGTAACATGACTTCAGAAGGGAGGGGCCCCTCTTAGCCCTTCGTAGGTACCATTATAGTTCTGATCAGCGAGTGACAGTGTGCATGTGGGAATGTACATAGTTATACAAGTGTGGAGTCGTAATGTGCAGTTTTTCTTATGTATACGTACTTTAAATGGGTTTTGTTTGTTTTTTGCAGTACCAGGTATTGAACTTAGGGCCTTCATACTGTGCTACTCTTCCTAGTCCTTTATTAATTTTTTTTTTAGTTTTTATTTTGAGACAGGGTTCCACCATGTTGTCAAATTGCCCAAGCTAGGCTGGGTTCTGATCCTCTTGCTTCAGCCTCCCAGGGGCACACAGTACCACTTCCAGCTCTTAAAGTGTTCTATAAACTTTTCTATGCCCCTCTATTCTCAGCTCCTAGAATGAAGCTCTAATTTTGAGGGTCCTAGTTTTAACATGGATTTTGATACACTCAGATTACTAGGAAACAATTTGGAGGAATTTTTCTCTCCCGTGCCTGGTAGAAATTCAGTTCACAGGTGATGTTAACCTATAACTCTTTCTCCTGTTTGGAAGCATATTTTTTGTTCCATAATTATTACTCACAGGAAGCAAAGTATTCATTCAAGCATATGTTGTTGAGTGTGTAGTGTTTGTCAGGAATTCTTGTATAAAGTGTGAGGTGCAGAAGAAATAATTCTTGAGATGCTCAGAATGTACAGACAGCTTTGGAAATTGTTCTTGTTTATATCCATGTGATAGAGTAAAAGGAGAAGTTGAAGGTGTGTTTGTATTTCTCTACAAAATTCTTAAGGTTCTATAGCATAAAACTGAGTAGGGATGTAAGCAGCAGCCGTACAGAGTACAAATGTGAAGAGAGGTGGCTGGGGAATTAGCTCAATGGTACTGTGCCTACCCTGGAAGCACAAGGCCCAAGTTTGATCCCTGGTATCACCAAAAAAAAAAAAGAAAGAAAGAAAGAAAAAGAAAAGAAAGAAGAGTAAGGTATAAACACAAGGTCATCTAGTTAATGATCCCATTTTTCAGATGAGACAGACTTTTCGTGGTAGAGCTTCTTCGTGTTATCTCACTTGTGGTCTTAGTTGGTTTCTCTCATCAGTAGGGATGCTTGGCATCTTTTCAAGTGTTCTCTAACCACTTACATGTGTTCTTCGGAGAAATGTCTTCCTTTGCCCATTTTTTTTTTAATTGAGTGGACATCATGGGGTTCTTTGAGGCAAAGTAAAATGTCTCATACTTTTTTTGCCAAATTATCCTCTTGAGACACTATTGAGATGCTTTAAATTAAAAAAGTGTAATAGTAGTAACTATATCTGTCTCATCCTAGTATTTTATAAAGCTTTTAACTATTCTTATAGTAAATCCTTCCTGTACCCCAGGATATGATTATCATCACTCCCTATTATATGAAAGGAAAAAACAAACTCTAGGGTAAAATTTTGCATTTTCAGATAATTTTCTGGTGAAATGGCCCAGAGCTTTTATTAGCCAAGAAATCTCCCCTCATGATAAGGAGCCACTGTGGTAGAACTTTGTGTTGCCAGTGAGATTGCAGGTGTGAGGAGGATTTGAGATTTGATGGTGTTAGTATTCTCCTGTAATTCCTCCAGCTGTCAGGCTAAGGAGAGTTGTTTTATGTTCCTGGGTGGGGCTGTGCTTCCTAAGTACGGGGTCCAGACAGGTCTCATTGGATGCCTCGTGTTCTTGATGCGTATCCATGAGTTGCCAGATGCGTGTTACTGCCATTCCCAGTCCTGTCTGTGGACTGTTTGATAAACTGGGTATGTATTTCACATCTTATTATTAAAAATTTTAAAATAATGTACATATATGGAATTCCTAATGGCTCCAACCTCAGGGTAGAAAAGGGTGCGATTACTGCCAAATCTAGTATTCCTCGTAACTAGAAAAGCATTGCTGTTAGCTGCCTCTTGATAGCATTTTCCAGCTTAGAAAGTGCTTTCACTTTTGCTCGTAATTGTCCTTCCAGCCATCATAGGTAGTAAGCTAAGTGGGGCAGTTACTTCTTATCTCAGTATGAAAGAAACACACGTAGACACTTGGAGATATTTTCTGGACTTACTCTACAGCAAACAAATGGAATGGAAGTTAAATTTAATTTTCACAAATTTTTACAGTGAATTTTAGTGCAAATTATCCAAGATATTTCTTTTAATATGCAGAGTTCTGGGCCTCGCTGTACCCGATACTCTCATTCAGTATTTCTGGATGACGCCTGTGACGTTGCTCTTCAGTAAACGCCACGCACCACAGTGCTCCAGATGGTCTAGGAATGTTACCCTGAGAAACACTTACGTGGACCGCAGAATCCCAAAAGTTTAAAAGCACACACCTGCTCCCAGGTCTTCATCCTGTGGCTGCTGCAGAGGCAGCTTTGCTCAGAATTAGGGCTCAGAAGGCTCACCGTGCCTCAGACGTGGGAAACCGAGTGGAGAAAGGCATGGCAGAGAGTGAGGGATCATTTGGTGACTTCCTGATCCGGGTGGAATCGCTTTGGTTGGAGAGTCTCAGTGAGTGGACACCACAGACAGATTGGAGAGAGAGAAGGGATAGTCACGACAAGGCTCAGTGAGTTTCACAGGAAGTAGACCGTCAAGAATTTACAAGACTCAGGGTCAGCTGATGGGGTTTAGGCTTGTGCGGGGAGGAGGCTGGTAGGTCTCCTGGAGACATGGGACGCAGAAGGTGACGGCGTTGCAGAAGGCCACAGAAAAGTGTTTTCCGTGCAGGGTCACTGACCTGCTGGCTGTGTTTCCTCTCTTCAGTTCCAGGGAATTCAGTGGATACTTTTGTTTTTAAACTTTACCGAGTTTATTGTTTTATGTTAGGAATACATTATGATCACATTCCTCACCGAGGATTTGTACCTGTACATGATGGATCTTGTTTCTTATTTTTTCCCATTGTGCTGCTTTCCCTTCCACCTCTCAGCCACCCATGTAACGTAAGCTTTGTGTCTGTTTCTGCCTTTTTACCATCACATTTTGTCTTTCCCTTCTTTGCTCTCCCCTGCCCTCTGTGATACTTTTATAGGAGCCTCACTATGTAAATGTGGGCTCTTTTTTCCATAGAATTCTGCATCCCAAGGGTTTTTTGGTTCCCATTTTCTTTCCACTGCTCTAGGAAGAGGTGTCATGAGAGGCCAGGTTCCTGTGTACACAAGAGACAGCATAGTTAATTTGAGAGAAAATAGGTCTAAAATCCTGCTCTGCTGTCTTTTCATTAAACAGAGTTTAAGAATAAGGTCATCTCTTCTTTCTTTTTCTTTCCAAATTGTATTTATTCTTTCCCCTCATTTCTTTCCCCTTCCACATTCCCTTTGAATATTTCCTATTTCACAAAATCTATCATACATTCAAGAACTCATTTACATCTACAGTTTCTCATACCAGAGAAAAGATACGGTATTTACATATCTGTGACCTATTTATTTAACGTATTAGTGAGTCCTCAAGGTGTATCTATTTGCACATAAATGAATGAAAGAAAAAGAAAACACATGTATATAGGGGTTGGAGGGTTGTGGGGTGGGTAGGGATATGGGTAAAAATGAAAATTAACTTGTGTCATATACTGGTACAAATTCCCCATTGTTGAGTGTGATTCTGAGCTGTATATAAAATGTACCAATAAAGAATTCAATTAATAAAAAAGAATAAGATCACCTGACCAACAGAGGGCCTTAGATGACTCGAGCATATTTTACCATAGCTGTATTCAGTCTTGCTTCTGTCAGAGGAGGGAGATGGCAGAAGCGAGGTGAACTGTACCTGGTGGGGCGCAGCCATGCTGGGGTCCCAGACGGTTGTGCCGTTGTCACAGACCCCCGGCCCCGGGCCCCGCAAGCCCTTTGCGGCTCTGTGGGGGCCCAGGTGTGCTCACGCTGGCAGTGCTGCCTAACACTCAGGCTTCTTGCTGTCCAGTCAGCTTGGCCACTGCCTTGGCACACGGGCCCGTCCCTCTTAGGGGTCACATGAACTTGGTTACTCAGGTGCGAAGTCCTGGGAAGTACACAGTGGCAATTGGCTGTTCCCAGATGCCCCTGGTTGCCGCATCGCCCTCTAGAGGCCAGGCCTGCCACTGCTAGTCCTGCCATTGGGGTCCTGGCTTTGCAGACATCTTTTTTTTTTTTTTTTTTTTCCCTCTAGTACTGGGGATTGAACTCAGGTCTTTGTGTTTCCAAGGTAGGCACGGTACCACTTGAGCTAAATCTGCAGCCCTATAGCCATCTTTATTTGGGGCTTCTGCCATTATTTTTCATAGCATCTTGGTACTGGCAAAAACTTCAGTGCAAAATATTGCATATGTCCAAAAAGAAAATGTTCTGTACTACTACCACCAGACAAAGGAAAATGTGCCCTCAACCATGCCAACATCAAATTCTCCAGCTTTGATATTTATTAGTAAGGGATTTCAGGTTAAAAAATCACTTGTAAATTCCTGAAGCCACAGCTGCTTTAAACAGGCAAGTTGAAAATTAACAAGGCCCTTAGTTGGGCGGGATAGAGTAGCCTGCATCGCTTATCCCCCCTTCCCCTATAGCTTAGTTATGTGCTTCAGTGAAAAGAAAAAGTTGGATGTAAAAGAAGAAAACAAAGCTTATGTATATAGGGAACTGAGGGTTGGGGGGGCAGGGGAACAGGAAAAAAGAGGATTAAGTCGTGTTGTATACCGGTACACAGTCTCAATGTCGACTGTGACCATAATGTATATATAAAATGTACTGATAAAATCAATTTAAAAAAAAGAAAATGAACCTTCGGTAGGCAATGATCACGGTTGTCTGCCTTTTCCACATGGGAGTGAGTGGCTTTTACGCTCCTCCATACTTGGGCCAGCAGTGTATTCATCCTGCTCTGGCACTGGTTGGTGGATCGGTTCCACCTGGTGTTAGAAAATGAGGAAAGAGACTGATGTTTACCCCCAGCTCTTCTGTTAGCTGAGATTCCATCTTGTGTCCCCGCGGAACCCATTGTTGGTGCGGTCATGGGTGGGTGGACTTGTGGCTCGGTAGACGGAGGACACATTCTGTTTATATTGCACACTTTTCCCCTCTGAGCGGAGGAAATCAGGACATTGTGCGGCTGTCGGGCGCTGGTCAGCTCGGTGGCTGGGGAGCAGCCCGTTGTGCATGTTTTTATGGTGACATCGTTCTGGAACGCGTCTGTACAGCTTTCCTAGCTTCAGCCCACAGTGAAGTTTAAGGTCAAATGAGAAGAGCAAGGAAACTGAGATGGAAGAGCTCCTTGCTTTCTGCCTCGGAGTTGCTCTGCATGCAGGGCCGTCTCGGTGCTGCTTCTGATGACTCTTCCCAGACCACACCCAGTGCACTGTGGTGCAGTTTCATCCTGAACCTGAAAATTGGGCTGCCTGGCGGAATTGGGAGCCCAGGAAAATGTCACAGACAGGGACCTCTTCTCTCTTTGCCCAGCTCATTGCTAAGTTCCAGTTTCACTGTGTCTAAAACTATGGGGCTCTTTATTTTAACTCGAATGTTTTCTCCAAATTAGCACAACATCATGAAACCAAAGTATAGACTTCTATTTTAAATATTACACAGGTTCTAATACTTAATGATATAATGAGATGTAGTGATATGGAACTTGCTTAAAATAGAATTAAATCTGATGCCATGTTTTTAAAGCAACCCTTTATACATTTTTTTGTTCTTAAATAATCAGTCACACCTATCTTGCAATGCATTCTTCTACCACCTAAAAAGGAGTTATTCTGAATCATTTTAACACTGCTTTTTATTAAAATTTTAGATATTTTAAAATTTCAAAACAAAAATGACAACCAGAATTTTCTTGATAATCTTAGATTTTTTATAATATTCTCATCTGGATCTACTGCTTATCTTGAGGGTCTTTTTTTCCTGACAAATTGTTCTCAGACTTAAGCATGAACTTGCATGTCTGAATAGAGTTGGAAAGAATTTTTCACATTCAAAATATACCCACTTGAAAATTGGAGATTATTAAGGAAATGACAGGCCTGAAACTATTAGAAGCATAAATGTTAGACCTAAAGCAGTGTAGCCCCTCTATATGTGTATTTCTGTACAGCTAGCAATTTTGAAGAGTTTGATTTTTTTTTTCTGACAGCAATCTGAATGGGTGTGTTGAAGTAGTTCAGAACTGCTGTAATAAAAGCCTATTCCATTAATCATCATGCACCAGAATACAGAACAGAAAACCGTTCACTGGCAAACATCCGGGAGAGGTTGGGCCTCCTTTCCACAGCTCCAGCAAAATCACCAGTGGGCTTCTTGACTGCGGCCTTCTGGTCTGAGGCGGAAGAGGAGACCTTCTCCTGCCCTAGCTGCTGTCTCTACCAGCAGCACTTAGCAGCCCCCTCACCTGGCACAGCTAAGAGCTCTGTGTATAGGGACGTTCTGTCTTCCGAGCTGTGTGTTTTTTGCAGCTTAAGTTGGGTTGCAGAGCCAGACCTGGATGCATGTCCAATTTTGGCTTTACTTGCCAGTGACCCTTACACCCTTCTCGGCACTTCCGTCTGTGGAATAAAGCACAGATGGGACCCACCATTTAAAGGGCTGGGAGAGTTCTAATGGGTGAAGCGGGAAAACATCTGAGTCCAGGCACACAGCCTGTGCTCAATACTAGGTAAAAGGTAATCTTTTGGGGTTCTTTACCTCCCAAGAGCCTGTCATCCAAGTTTTGCAGATTTACATGTCTACCTGTACCTCTATCCTTCTTTTGTGAAGAGCTTAACTTTTGTTTAAACTTAAGCTCAGCTCACTCCAGGCTTCTCATTGTGGTCAACCACCTCATCTCTTTCCCCTTAAGTCTTTTCCTTTGTGGTAGATTCTCCTGTCTCCCCCATCATCAAGCTGAGAATTAAGATCTATCTGGCTCCATTTTTTATAGCATTCAACTTATCATCAAAACTGTTTTTGAATTTCTTTCTTCCTGTTTCTTTCCAAACCTATCCTGATCCCCTTATTTAGGAGTTTGCCTCAGGGAGCCTAAGTCAGCAGTGAAGAGTCTCAGTTCTGGAATCAGACTGTCCTCAGTGTGGTCTCAGCTCTTGTATTCTGTGCTGTGTGACTTTGGGCCAGTTATATAACCTGGAGCGGCAAGTGTCTCTGTAAAGATAATGATAATTCCTCCTGGGAGTTACTGTGAGACCTAAAGAAAACGCTGGCTTTGAAATGGTTGGCACAGCGTCTGTCCTGTGTAAGATTTTAAGCCTTCAGCTGTTACTGTTGTTCACCCCTGCCCGTAGTTGACCTTTCTGTCCCTGTGGCTAGTTCCCAGTGACTCAGCAGAACCCCTTTCCATATTACAAAGGACTCTGAGGTTTGTAACCTTCTACCTTCCAAAAGGTGAAAGCTGCCACTTATTACATGCCTGTCATGCCTGACCATTAGCCCTTCTGGCAAGTGTGGGTGTGCCCACTTTATGCAGGAAGAACTGCAGCCTAAGACCCAAACATGATCACCTGAGTTCTTGTGGGTCAAGCATTGGCCGCATCACCATCCACGTCTCCCGTTTCATGCGTTATCGTCATAACACAGTGCTGAAATCGAACGAAGTCCTTGACACACGTCCTGTATTGCATGGTTGAGGAAAAGTTTCCAGTGACGTGGATCCTGTGACTTCAAAATAGCCTCCTTGATAACTCAATAGTTTGTAGTTTAAATACATCAGTGTACTGTGGGGATACCTGGCCCCAGTACTTCCTTCCCATTGATTTCTAAAAGATGTATGGAGAGGCAGCCTGCCATCTTTTTTATCTGATAGTTTTTTAACCTTTAACTACTTGTATGTAACAGTTGCTTCTTCCATTGTTCTCCTGTCCCCCAGGCTTAGAATTTCTTTCCCCTTCTGATCCCCTTTGTTTAGCAAATGAATGTTATTACACACATGCTATGTTACTGTGCCTGAGATTTAGCTCAGTGGTTCCGGCATCTGCCTGGCAAGTACAAGGTCCCAAGTTCGATCCCTGGTACCACATACCACAATACCGGAAGTGGTGGCTCATGCCTGTCATCTCAGCACTCAGGAGGCAGAGGCAGGAAGATTGCTGTGCATCTGAGGCTGGCCTGGGCTACATAGTGAGTTCAGGGTCAGCCTGAACTACAAAGCAAGACCCTGTCTCAAGAAAAGGATCTTGGTCCCAGTTTCAGTCCTTCTGAGTTCACATCTAGGAGCCATCAGTCTTTGGTGGTCCTGTATACACATTGGATTTTTCTTAAATAATCATACAATTGCCCACGAGAACTTTGCTTTTAGTTCACTGTGCCAGGAATAATGGGCCCAGAAATTTGTTGCAAAAAACAACACACTTTCGAATAAGATATTTAGAGTTACTGAACTCCACGAGGCTCTTTGTTTTTCTCAGTCTACTAGGGCTGAAAGACAGAGCAAAGAGTACATAAGGACCAGAGAAAGTCTTAGATTTAGTTTCTCCACCATGTTTTCAGCAACTGTTAGTAGAAGGAATCCGGTGATCCAGGTACACAGGTTTTTGCATTACTAGAAAACATTTAGGAAATGAAGTTGCTTTCCCATGAAAATAGGCAGTAGCAAAATCTGGAGAGCATTAAGAGTAACATAAAAACAAATTCAGATTCTGTTCCACAGGTCTTTGTAACCCTAAGTGTCAAATACGAGTCCTCCATGCAGGGTGGAGAGGTGGGGGGGCATTAGTTCCTTGGTGCTACAGAGAGGTTAATGATGAAGCCCCGCCCAGGGCCTTGCTGCCAGCTTGACCTGAGTGAAATTTTTGGAGAACTTTAGGACAGTGTCCATGCCCTAACAGATTTTCATGGCAGTTGTATTTGTGGGACTAACAATTTCATTTCTTCACCTAAAGAGAAACAGTCATGACATAATTAGCAAGTCACAGATTACTCTGTAGTAACCCACTGTGAGGTTTGGAGCCACCTAGCTGAATGTTTGCACTGTATCTTACTAGTGAGAGAACTATAGAGATCCAGATCGAGGTTCTGCATGGAGTTTAATATCTCTAGTCTTTATGAGCTACTGGAAATGGATTCTCAAGTTGTTCATCAACTTGATAAACATCTTTTTTATTGCATGATCATGGGCTCTCACCTTGTAAATAATTTGATCAAGACGGTATAGTAGTTCACACCTGTGCTCCCAGCATATGGGAGTCAGGATGATCATGAGTTCAAGGCCACCCTGGGCTACATAGTATGACTTCATCTCCATTAAAAAAAAAAAGCCCAAGCACAGGAATATGCAGTGACACTGTGCCATCACACAAATATCCCCTGCAGTGTGAGCAGTGGCCACCTCTTCAATGTCCTCCTTTCAATTTGGTGTTCTAGGCACTCTGGTCTTAATGTTCTGGCTTCCTGCTTTCTGAGGAGCTGGAGAGGTCAAGGCCTTATGATGGTTGTTTTGGTATAATGCTCTGAAGATCCCTGCAACCCTGGGTTTATAAATGAGAGAAAATGATAAATGACTAAACATACTCTCTACTGTTGTGAAGAATAATCTTATCTTGTGATAACTAAAGCGGTGTGCCTAGATTTGGACAGAGATTGTGTTCTTTTATTTTCATTTCATATATACTGTGGTCACTTTTCACAAGAAGGCATTTAACAGTTGGTTCTCCCCTCCTTAATTGGAGGCATTCATACAGACAACCCTGTTTTGTTCAGTAGGGTTTTTGTTTATAGAGTTGGTCTCACAGGCTACCTATCCCCGATAATAATGTCTGTCAGGTGAGTCCTGGCTGTACCCAAAGCATTCTGCTCAGCTGCATAGTAAGGTAAGTATACACAGGAGAGAATGTCTTTTTCCTATCAAAGACAGTGGGATGACAAGAATGTCAACAGTAGATTCTAATGTAAGATGCAGTGATGCAGATCTCATGTGAGGTGCATGCAGAGAGCCACATGAACTCAGGTCATTTATACTCAAGGCTTTGTGTATTTATTTCATGTGTGGGAGCAAGACCAGGCATGGGGTGGGGAGGGGGGCAGGTGAAGAGTAGTTCCTATACGGTCTTGAGTGGTCTATCTTGCAGCTGGCTTTCAGGATGAAGGGCTACCAGAGCCTTCTGCATAGGGAGGTAGAGGTCAGACCTGCGATTCTGAAGGTGACTTTTGATGCATGCAAGACAGACTGCAGAGGTTATAGCAAAGCCCCAGGCTGACACTTGAGGCTGAAATGGTAATTTAAGTAAGGTGTGAGGAGGCCCTGAACTAGTAGCACCAGAAAAAAATGAAAAAATGCTTTGAGCCAACTTTCAGAGGCCCAACTGATGTAATTTGGTAGCTGGTTTACCCTTGGGGAAAAGGAAGTTTGAAGAATTTAAAATGATAGTGTTTTAGATAAGGTGACCAGAAAACCAACGTGCAAATAGCTAAGCTTTGCATGCAGAATAGGGACCAGTTTTGAGTGTCAGGTGGGAGCATTGTAATAGCAGGTTAGTGGTGTGTAATTTTGTGGCCTTTATGAGATACTCACTGGGTACATTCTCTAACAGTTACAAATTTTGGTCAGACAGATAAGGGTGGGAGATTTGAATGTGGAAGTCCAGCCTTAGGTTACAAGGAAGCCTCGGGAACTTGGCAGGAAGCCCTTTGCCTCACTGTATTGCAGAGACTTTAGGATCTGATATTTACTTTCATCCTTGACTCTCCTAATGTACACGTTTTCAAACTACAGAAGACTGTACAGTATAATGCCTCACCGTGTACTTTCTATCTAGTTTCAATCTTTTTCAGTATTTTGTCAAGCTTTTTCACCTTCTTAGCTGTGTAGACCAAGAAAACAGAGATAAAGTACTTCAAAGCGTGTCACTTCTCTTAGACTTTAGTTGGCACTCATAAGGACAATCTCTACACATTTATAAGTTATTGTCTCATCAAAGTTAAAAAATTAATTCCTTAATATTATCTAATAAAATCTCATTTCATTTAAATAATTTGAAATCCTTGAGAGCCACTCCAGTGATGCTTTTTAATTGCATAGACATTAGCTTTCTCTCTAAGGGCCTGGTAGGAGGGAGGCAGAGTGTCCTGGGAAAGATCCCGATATGCTCTCTACAGAGAGCTGTACCTACCATGTTGTGTGCAGTAAGTTTCAATGGAAGCTAAGTTTTGCTTTGTGTATGCACTTGGGCCCTGGGCATAGTCACAGATATCTGTGATTACATGTTGTTATTTTAGATCATATGAATTACATCTGTATCCAGAGGTACTCCCACAGTTTTACTGCTTCAGAGCCACGTATCATCCAACTCCTTATTCTAGGGCAGTGGTTCTCAACCAAGACACACAGTTCTCTCTGGAGTTATTTCTGAGCATCGTAGTGCCAAGCTGAGACACCCTTTGCTACAGGAATAGCAAATTCCAGAAAAAAAACCCCTCTGAATCTCCGTTACATCACATGGTGGTTGTGGCTAAGAATTGTTCTTCCTCGGATAGAGCTTATGTTCCTTCATGTCTTTTCCTTTCTCCTGCTTTTCCTAAGCTGGATGTGGCTTGATCCTTTACCTACCAAACTTTATTCCAGTTTTCATTTCCTTTGTGCCTCAAATTGCAGCACAGAATGGAAGAAGTTTGGTTTCCTGGGTTGAAATTTAAAGTGAGGAACACTTTCTCAAGTGATGCCCACTGATTTGACCAAAGTTCTCTCTCGAAGGAGATAGTAGGGTGGGAATCCTAAGAAACGATCAAGTGGGGGCTTATTGAATTAAGATATAATCTGTATCTCTTCAGCCTGTGGTGAAAATGAATAGTCATTTGGAGTAATTAGGTAAGACAGATATTAAGTGTTTCATTTTCTCTATTTGCAGGAAATACAGCTGGAACATGCAAAGCAAGCTTTCATGCAGCGCGACAGTGCCAAGATGGGGAGAGTCATGGCCATTGACTTCCGTGACATCATGGTCACCATCCGCCCCCACGTTTTGACGCCGTTCGTCGAAGAATGTCTCGTGGCTGTAAGTTGTAACTTGACCCTAAGGGAGTAATTTTTTCTAAGTGATTTAAACTAAGTTAATAAGAGACTATTAAAAAAAAATCTTGTAAATCATGTAGAGGTTTTTTTCTTTTTCATTTAAAATACTGTTTTCTCATTGTGATTGTGTTTGCTACCAAACTCACCAACAAAAAGTATATTTGCGCTACTTTTAGTGGGTAAGTTAATGTAGTGTCTGGAGTATAGGAAGTGCCTTAGAAAAATGTACAGTTGTCCTATGGTGTCTATGAGGGGCTGGTTCTAGAGCCCCCCACTAGATGTCACTGAAGCTTCCTGTAGCACGTGTGATGGGCAGAACCTGCTTTCCTGCATCATGGAGCTTCCCTTCCAGGGGGTGTCCTGCTGCTGCCCTTCCTCTGAAACCCTAGGGCATCTCATCTGTCCTGTGATTCCTGAGCCTTGCTCATGGAGCACAGGACCCCCCAGAATGATTCTTAAGAACATAAACCCCAGTTCTGTCTAGGCTTGGTCTGTACTGCAGTAGGCAGTCAGCTCTTAGAATATCTGCAAAGATTCTGGGTGATTCAGACGATCACTCGGGTTTGAGAACCACTGGCCTATGGCAACTTTCCTTTGGTTAATCCCAAGCAAAAGCTTTGAGTGTTCTCACCAACATACAGGTTTCTCAGCATCGGTAGGAGCTCATTGCCCCTCCCTTCGTGTAGTGCTGAGTCTTTCTGTAGAGCGGCCTTCAGATCTGGCATTTTCTTCTCTGGTACAGTGTTAATCTAACTCTTTTTCTTGGGCCCCATTTCCTGCTCCATCCTAAGTCACATGTCAGCTGTTTTAAATGATTACTAAATCACTGTTACCTTATAAAGAAGTGTTTTCCTAATAAAAATATTTTGCCTTGTTAGAAAAAGATAGACTTTTGAAACCCAAACTGATGTTTCATTCATAATAGATATTCTCTTTGTCTTGTTCTCTGTGAAGAAATATGACTTCTTAGAATTTTGACTAACAGAATCCTGACCGGTCTTAACCCTCATTCAAGCATAAGAGATCATATATTTTTAACATAATATGCTTATTTGTTAAAAAAAATCCTGCCACCAAACTAAAGTCTACACTTAAATGATTATTTATTTAGTGATTATTTATAATTTCTTATTGCCCATTATGAGTAACTTGACAAGTCTTGCTATTAATATTAGATTAGCCACTTTCACAGTATGGTTACATTGATGCACACTTTTACATGTATGATTGCATGCATGTGTACATATGTATATAATATAATTTTGTATGTAGAAGTCTTCAACATTTGCTCATTAGATGAAATAAACCAACTTATAAAACATTTCCAATTGAAATTTGAACTCTGTAAATTACTGCTGATCCTACACATGTATTTATTTAGTTTTCTGGGAGTTATATGTGGAAAGTATGAGTTCTGGTCATGATTAGTTTTAGTTACTTTTAGAAATTATTTATAGCTTTCTTTCATTTTAATGTGAAAGAAAAATATTTAACAGTCATGTTTTCTTATAAACACATTCTTGATTACTTCCAAACTAGTATTAGATATATGTACTTCTGAATTTTCTTCACCTCTAAATTTTTTTGTTTTTCTTCTTCTCTCCCTTATTTTCAACTTCCCAAGGCTGCTGGAGGTACCACATCCCATCAAGTTAGTTTCTCTTATTTTAATGGATTTAATTCACTTCTTAACAACATGGAACTCATTAGAAAGATCTACAGCACTTTGGCTGGCAGCAGGAAAGATGTAGAAGTGACCAAGGGTGAGTGAGAATATATCTGAATTCTTGCCTAGAAGTGTTTTGGGGAGTGAAGGTGACAACCAGGAGTTTATCTTACACATTTTCCGATTTCATGCACACTCACACATATTAACCACATGGTATGTGTGTCCTCCATCCTTGATCGGACAAACAAAAGCAAACAAAATTGTCCTCACCAAGTTTTAAATAAACTGAGGACAGCATTTGAATTAAAAAAAAAAAAACATGTAAAGTTTCTTAAATATTTTCAGACCTTGCTAGAACTTGAGCTAAATTGACAGCCTCTAAAGTGGCCTTCAAAAGCACATGAGGAATTCCACAATCTTGTATTGAAGACTGAGTAAGTCGTTCTATGAATTTGAGCAAGATACTGTATTATTTTTATGGGACTTTTTTCCCTTAAAAACAGAGATTCATTTAGAAATTGTACCTAATAAAACCTCTTGAGACCTAGGCCCATGGAGTTTTATATATGCTGGCTTCCTCATTCTCCTTGATTGGAAATTTGAAGAACATCCTGTGTTATTCAGATGACACTGAGCTTCTAAGCCAAATGTTGGAGGACGTCATCTGCATGCTCTTTCTGAGTGAATGAAAGAACCTCAGAAACTCTTACCCTATTTGGATCGACTTGATAATAGTAATACAGTTTCGAGATGCTCACTTATTCCAGGGCCTTGAGTTAATGCTAAATTTAATGCTATTCCTTCTTGAATCTTTTCCTTTTAACTTTTTCCGTACAGAGGAGTTTGTTCTGGCAGCTCAGAAATTTGGTCAAGTTACACCCATGGAAGTAGACATCTTGTTTCAGTTAGCAGATTTATATGAGCCAAGGGGGTAAGTTGGCTTTTTTTTAATTAGCTTAATAAAAGGAGGCTAGGAGGTGGGGGTGGGGAGGGCAGGGGTGAGGGGAGAAAGAAAGTGAAGGGCAGGCAGCACTAAGACACGGGGAACCATAGAAGCAGCCTCAGAATTCCGTGTGTAAACTAAATAAATGCTGTGTTGCTGCTTGCGCTTGTTTTCCCTCCAGACGAATGACTTTAGCAGATATTGAGCGAATTGCTCCTCTGGAAGAGGGGACTCTGCCCTTCAACTTGGCTGAGGCCCAGAGGCAGGTGAGTGAAGGAAGCAGGTTGGCTCCCTGATGTTCCCTTAGTGAGACGCGCCCAGCCCTTTCTCTTGCACTTGCCGCTCTCGTATCGGTATCTGACTTACATTTTTCCATCTTTCCACACAAGTCCAGATACCTTTCAGAAAGCTGAAAAGAGAAGTCACTTAGAGGTCTCTGTGAACAGGTCCTGGCATTCATTCCCGTCTTCCAGAGATGGGTTGGTTTTCTCATGCACTGGAAGCCAGACACTCTCAGAACGGTAGATCTGTTCCTAAGCTTCTGAGCTCATGCTGGGGATACGGGAGGAAGCCCCGCTGGCATCCCGTCCCTGTCAGCCTAGCTCAGGGCTGCTAGCTGAGGGCTGTCCCTGCACCGTAGAGTGGTGCTCTTCTCAGTGCATTGTCTTAACTGCTGTGCCTTCTGTTTTTCTGAATATCAAAATGAGATAATTTTGTTTAGTCTGGAGTCATAGTTTGAAGGCTTTTAGACCTATTTTCTCTGTGAAAAGCTTCAAAAGTTATGTGGAAACAATTTTAGGAATGTTAAATTTTATTTTATGGTTAACAGAAACCAATCCCTTGAAGTTGTGGGAGTCAGAAACTTAAGACACGATACCTCCTCGTTTAACTCTTGCTCGACTCTCCCTTGGTCAAGCTGCAAGAAGAAAAGCCTTTACAACGTGTGTTGTGTTTGCACGGCATTTGTAAAATAAATCCCCTCACAGACAGAGTGTCGTTTTTAGAAAAATACCTCCTTTAAGGCAAAGCCATCTCTGAATCCTCTGAGACCTCAGTGTTTTTGGCTTGGGGCTCTGGGTCTGTACAGAGACGCCAGTTTGACCACAATGGGTTGATGCGGGCTACATTTTTAGGACTGTCAGGCCAGGAGCCAGGACCCCCTCCTTTCAGCTCCTTCCCACCCAAAGAACCAGGGAGTTTTGTGTGCAGCATGTAAGTCAAAGTAGTGGGTGTGTGCTCAGTAAATCCTAACGAGGCAGCTCTGGAACCCAGCTGGCTGTGGTTAAAAGAGGAAGCCGATTCCCTTAGTGCAGGAGAAAGAACTGTATAATCACGTCCAGAGGTGGAAGCAACGTTGCTTTCCCTCCCTTTGATTTTAAACAATGCTTATGAGATGATTATCTCTTTGTCTGCATGACACCAACTATTGGGGAAATTTGGGGATTAAGAAAAACAGAGTTTGCGTGTCAGGTCTTTTGTGTTAGGCTCTCCAGCTGGCGGTAAGTCCCCACCATTTCCATTTCTGCCCTTTGCAGCTTTTGAATTTGTAGCGGGTGCTTGTTGATACTGGCCACGAAAGGGTTAGACTAGTTTGATGAGATTTACAGCAGGAAATGATTGGCTGCTGCTTGGAGGTTTAGAACAATTCACAGCGGCCTTCCAGGAGTACAGTGGGCTTTTTGCCGCATGAGCCCTACTGGGCCTAACAGAGTCAGGCCGGGAGGTCACCTGCCTGTGGCAAGCGCTCCTGTCCCACGCCTGTGCGGCCTCCACAGAGAGCCAGGGGAGAAGAGTCTTCCTTGTGTCGTTTAAGAACATACGGTTTCTTGCTTCTGAAAAGTTAAATGAAAGTCTAGGGTTACATGTGTCTTTAGGTACGCATTAGTATGGATGATAGGTCCCTCTCCATTATTTTCAGAGCATTTTTGGCTCATTATTTTGATGCCAGAATGTTTCTAAGTATTGCAGATTTTTATCTGTGTAAATAAAATAGTGCTCTCTCGGGTATGTCTGTCGCAGTGCAGACACTACTGATGGTGATGCTAGACAACCCATGCAGTTTGCAGAAGAAATAGTTTGCATTTGTAGAAATGCATTTTCCTATACAAAGCTATTTTCAGTCAGATGGCTTTGAAAGAGATTCTAAATCATCTCCTGGCATTAGAGTTGTGTTACAGGGACAGAAACCAAAATTCAGTAGGTTGATAGCTGGGGCTGGCAGTTATTCTCTTTGTTCACTGATTTTAATTATCGCGACTTTTGAAGCACAAATTTTATTGAATGTATTTATTCATTCAACAAGTATTTATTAAGCACTGACTATATGCCACCCTCATATGACACCTCTGACATAAAACTACTGTTTTATTTATGCAGGCAGAGAAGTGCAGTAGTCTAAAATGTTCTGGTCCCAGAAACACTGAGGATAACAGGGTTCAATAGAACAGCAACTGGCAGCACCTGCCCCGTAGCAGGAATTTTGGAAAGATAGGCAAAAAAGGGGCAAAGCAACAACCTTTTGTAATATAACCACCTACTTACAGCCATCATAGATATTTTGAATACCTCTGGCTAGTAAGGGGGCCAGAATATTAGTATTAATTTTATATGTGTACATATGTACATATAGAAAAATTTAATAAAAAAGGACTCCTTGTCACACAGTCTCTTAAAGAATTGTTTTTTTCAAGGGCCGGAGGGTTAGCTCAGTGGTTCTGGCGCCTGCCTCACAAGCGCAAGGACCTGAGTTCATTCCCCGGTAACCACATATAATGCTGGGCGTGGAGACACGCCCACCAACAAACAATACCGCATACCACAATGCCGGACATGGTGGCTCACACCTGTCATCCCAGCACTCGGGAGGCAGAGACAGGAGGATTGCTGAGTTCACGGTGGCTTGCCTGGGCACCATAGTGAGCTCAGGGCCAGCCTGAACTACAAAGCGAGACCCTGTCTCCAAAAAGCAAAAAAAAAAAAAAAGTTTTTTTTCAAAAAAATCGCCTCCTCCAAAGGTAAAGAGCATTATCCTACCATTACGCTCTGTTTAGCTTATGTTGCGTACGTGGACATTTTTGCTGATATCAAGCTGTCTTTAAACAGTACCTTTGTAAGCTGGATGTGTGCCACATGCCTGTTTTCTAGGACTCCAGAGGCTGAAACAAGAGGGATCACTGCAAGTTTGAGGCCAGCCTGGGCTACTTTAGTGAATTCAAGGCCAACCTGAACACCAAAGCAAGACCATGCCCTCCCCAAAAAATAAAACAAAAGCTATTTTGATGACACATTTTCATTTTAAAGTTACAGAATTAAGTTTTATACAATTCTCTATTATTGGCCACTTAAGTTGTTTTGTTTAAAAAAAAAAGTACTGCATTTTATCATTCTTAGAGCTTGCTACTTGTTTGCATGGATGATTATATATTTCAGGCTCACATTATATACATTTTATGTATTTAAATATGTATTACCAGATTTTCCTCAGCTTCCCCTGGGATGAATGCCAAATTTGAGAAAGCTTGCTTTTATCAACCTTTGCCAGTCTAGGCATTGTCATTTAGCCAGGGATTTAGCTCAGCGACACTGCGTCTGCCTGGCAAGAGCAAGGTCATGAGTTCAATCCCCAGGGGGATATATATATATATATACACACACACACACATATATACAGATATATATAGGTATATATATATATATATATATAGTAGGCAACTTAATGAAGCATGATACAGTTATATCATGACTTAAAATTTGTATTTCTTTGATTACAAATGGGAATTGAACATTTGGAAATAGGTTCATAATATTTTTAGTAGGAAATGGCTCTAATTATATTCAAATTTGACTTACATGTTATAGCAATAAAAAATTTTATTAATAAGAACTTAAGGAATCTAACCGTACTTTTCTCAAACCACATTTTGCTTGTATCATGGATTTAGAACCTAGTCAGTAATTTTTAAAACAATCTGTCCTCCTTTTTTTCTGCCCCGTCCTGCTGCTGCCTGCTCTCCACTTCCTGTGCCCGCGGAGTAGAAGGCCCTGGGGGGCTCAGCTCGGCCAGTCCTCCTCCAGGTCGCAGAGTCAGCCTACAGGTTCGGTCTGGGTTCTGTTGCTGGAGGTTAGTCACGAACGACAGTCAAGTTGTCACATTTATGATTCCTTCTGTCTTTTCTCTGATTTGCCACCTTGCAGTATTACAGGACTGAGCTTTCTCTAATTGTCTTACAACCCATGTACCAGTTTGTGTCTATGAGGCAGGCCCAAAGGATGTAAGACTGCTTTCCATACCCGCACCCCACCAGGGTCTCATAAATGCCAATTTTCCCTTACTTACTTTCTTCAGCCAGGCTCCCTAAAGACAAATTAATAATGAGATTGGGCTGATGAAGTTTTGTTTGTTTGTTTGTTTGTTTGTTCTTTTTGAGACAGAGTCTCACTTTGTAGTTCAGGCTGGCCCTCAGCTCACTATATAGCCCAGGCAAGCCTGGAACTCAGCAATCCTCCTGCCTCTGCCTCCCGAGTTCTGGGATGACAGGCATGAGCCACCATGCCCGGCACTGTGGTATGTGGTATTGATGGCTGGTGGGAGTGAGTCACCACGCCCAGCATTGTATGTGGTTACGCAGATCCAACTCAGGGCCTTGGGTTTGGGAGGCAGGCGCTGGAACCACTGAGCTAAATCTCTGGCCCATGGCTGATGAATTTTTTAAAATTAAATGGTGATATCTTTTATCAGGGGATACCTACATGAGATTCCATATTCTATTAAGGGTAGCATGGTTTTTAAATCTGTGCTTGTAAATTTTGCATCTCCTCTGAGCTGATTTTATCCTCCCTTTTCCCTCTGTTTGACCGTAACTCCCTCTGAAATGCTGATGTTTCATTTTAGCTGTTGGAGCCACTGCAGTGTATCCTATAGATCTTGTAAAAACTCGCATGCAGAACCAGCGATCAACTGGCTCTTTTGTGGGAGAGCTCATGTATAAAAACAGCTTTGACTGTTTTAAGAAAGTGCTACGCTATGAAGGCTTCTTTGGACTGTACAGAGGTTAGTGCCATGTGCTGAGTTTATATAAAATGAAATAATACTCAAAGGTTTGGTTTCCTAACTTGGTGCCTGAACTGAATTAAACTGTTAAAATGGACATACAACAGTTTCTCGAGGATCCATGGTAATGGGAGTAGGCTGGGGCAGGTGGGGCAGAACAGCCCATAACCCGAATACCGTTGTTCATGTTCTTTTATGTGTTTTATTTCTTAACATGATTATTTTTGTGAATATCATCAGTGAGTGTTTAATGTTATTATATCCTTACAGTATCTCAGTCACCAGCTGGTAGAAAAGGCATCCTGTGGACAGATCCAACTCTGCTCAGGGTTCATGATTCCCTGAAATGTACAGTGGTCTTACCCACGGTTTTACTTCTCACAGTTTCGGATTATCATGGTCAAACACAATCTGAAAATTCTGGAAGTAAACAATTCGTAACTTGTAAATTATGCATTGGTCTGAGTAGTATGATGATGCAGTAGCTCGATGATACAGTCAGTCCTCAACGTATGAATGAGTTCTGTTCTGGGAGGATATTCGTAAGTTGGATTCATTCCTAATCAGACAAAATAAGACTTACGCAGCCCACCTATGGATCTCACATAGTCCACTTGTCGAAGTGCACAGTTTGATTGTAAGTCAGGAACTAACTCCATCTCCCACTTTCCTGCTCTAAAAGGAGGTAAAAGACCCTCCTTTGTCAGGGTGGGGTCTAATGCCACGTAGAGGGCCTGTGTCACTCTTCTGGCTTCATCATGTGGGTTTGTAGAGTCTCATCCTTCCAGAAGGGTTTCAGAGATGACAGTCACATTCTTATAATTGTTTATCACAAAACTCTTTGTCCCTGTTAGGGTGTTCTGTACACAGAACTCCGTCAAGTAGGGCTCTGGGACAGGTCTCTTGCTGCCTTTTTCTGAATTACAGTTGCCTCTTTCCTTCCTCTGACTCTGATATAACGGAGTTGGTTTGCACGGCCCTCACCCAGGTCACCCATCTCACGTTCTCCCTGACTCACCGAAGGGTCAGAGAGCAGCGGTAGCAAAAGCAAAGACTGTGGCTTCGCCAACGGACATTGTCCCACGGGCCCTGCTGCACTCTGTTGGCACTGGCTTCAGGAGCACACTTTGATTTTCCAGGGTCCCTTCTCATCCCCGCTTGGTACAGAGAGCAGAGAAATGGGCGTGTAGTAGATAGCGTACAGAGCGGCGAGGGGGCTGATGCCAGGCTGCTTTGCCGTTTGGCCAACTGCAGGTCTTCCCTGCACTCCCTACTGGAAGTTGCTCCTGAGGAAAGAAACAGTACCCCGTCCTCCCCACACTGAGGCAGTGACCCCAGCAGCTGCCAAGTCCGAGCCTCTCAACTCTTCTGCCCTCTGCCGACTCCAGTCTCCATGGTAAGCGCCCGAGTTAAGACACAGACTTCAGAAGCCGGGAGGTTTGCAAGGGCAGAGAAGTTCCCTTTTGTAGGTCCTGTTATTATATCAGTAGATAGCCCTCATCAAAGGCCTTTTGATCTTTTCTCTGCCCTCCTTTGCTGCCCCGGCCCCTTCTCACAATTTGGAAGGTCTGTGACCCCAGGTGATTGATGATGACCCTGTGGGGTCACCACCTTCCATGTGAAACACCCGCCCCCTTCCCAGGACAGCGGCCTCCCAAGAGAAACGGTTGCCGAGTGGTGCAAGGTTAATGTCGCTGTTCCGTCTCTGCAGTGAGCCAGGCAAAAGTGGCTTCCTTCCCTGTTCGTGTGGGTGGCTCTGTGACAGACGTCTGAGCCTTGCTGTTGGTTCTTCCATTTCATGGGCTTTTCTTTTATGGGTATTGGAATAAATGTCACAAGTGCCTTTAGAATCCCGCGAACCCCACCTAACGCTGCTAAGTATCTTCACTTTGCTGGTGTTGACATGGTTCATTTGTAATTTTTCATTCTTTCTCTTGCTGCCTGGCCATACCTGACAAATCCTGACTCTTGGTTATACGGGTTTCTCTTCTGCGGCTTGTCCTTTTGAACCCACAGACTGGGAAAGGGAAAGGCCACTTGGGTACGGAGTGCTGAGCTAGCGCGGGCCGCAGAAGAGGGTTACATCACTTGCTGGCTCCGTTACAGCACATGTGACATAGAAGATGCTGCTTCAGCTTCCCAGGAAGGGGAAGTGAGCTGGCATGTCAGAGACAGGCTCTCTCGGTGCCAGTTTATAAATAGCCGTTTCTTCCAGCCCACTCGGGGTGCTGGACCCTCAGGGCAGGGGATGGAGCGCTCTGTCCGGATGACAGACAGACTGTGAATATAAGATTAGCTCTGGGCATCACCGACGTTCATTCCTTCCCCGGTTCTTACTTTTTCTTGAAGAAGATTTTAACAAAGATGTACTGTAAAACTCATGCTTAATTTCTATCTGTAATTTGGATCTTGAAAGCAAAGAGGTGGTGGACAGTTCAGGTTGTTTTAAAAAAATGATTTAGTTTTGTCTTTGAAAATGACTTCCTGATTAGTCTGAGACCAGTTCCCTTTAGTTTTTCCTATATACTCATTAATTATGTGCAAAAGCATGTTTATATATGCCGATCATTGGGCAAGAGAGAGAATAGATGAAGAAATAGCTAACTCTGCAGAAATGATCATTTAAGCTATTGTTTAAAATAAATAATAGAAATAAAACAGACCTAAAATATTTCAGAGACTCAGTATTATAACTCTTATTTATTGTGCTATAAAATAACCACTTGTGGGGTCAGAGATTTACCTCAGTGGTTCTGGCGTCTGCATGGCAAGCTCAAGGTCCCTGGTTCAATCCTAGGTGACCACATACAATAATACTAGGTGTGGTGACTTACATCCACCAGCAATCAGCACCACATACCACAGTAGCAGGCATGGTGGCTCATGCCATAATCCCAGCACTCGGGAGGCAGAGGCAGGCAGACTGCTGAGTTCAAGGCTTGCCTGGGCTACATAGTGAGCTGAGGGCCAGGCTGAACTACAAAGCGAGACCCTATCTCAAAAAAAAAAAAAAAAAGACTCTTTGTACATTTCTCATTAAATAAAATTTTATTGTTTTAACATTTTATCTTTCTAAGGTAAAACAGTTAAATTTCGAGAATATAAACTTGGTGCTGTTATCGCTTTCACCTGGCAATATTTGAGATGTTGGAGTACATTTCTAATTTATAAACATGTTTCAAAATATTGAGCATTTTTTCATATTTTAGAATTTTACATAACATATAATTTTTCTCCATCAAGACATATATAATTGCCCCTATTTCCTGAATAGGATAATTAGGGAATGTTGTGGAAGCGAGGTCTCTCCCCTATTTAAAATTACCTTTGTGTGTACAGTACTTTTTAAGAAGTTGTCGAATGACTGCAGAGGAAGGGCCTTCTGCAGCACGAGTTCCTTCATAAGCTGATAACTATCTCTCTGTCATACTGTCTGTCTCTTAAAATAGAATTGAGGAAGCTGTTTTTGTGCTTAACAGTCATTCCCTATGGAATGGAGCTTGAATGCAGATTATTTCTAAAGAATTTGTTCAGCACTTCAGGACACACTGTTTTGCCTTTTTTTTTTTTTTTGAGAAAGGGTCTCGTTTTGTAGTTCAGGCTGGCCCTGAGCTCACTATGTAGCCCAGGCAAGCCTCGAACTCAGCAATCCTCCTGTGTCTGCCTCCTGAGTGCTGGGGTTACAGGTGTGAGCCACCATGCCTGGCACTGTGGTATGCGGTATTGATTGCTGGTGGGCATGAATCTCCACGCCCAGCATTGTATGTGGTCACCGGGGATCGAACTCAGGACCTTGTACTTGCGAGGCAGGTGTGGGAACCACTGAGCCAACCCTCCGGCACACTGTTTTGCTTTTACTTTCTCTGGCAGCTGCATCCTGCGCTCAGCCCCGGAAGTGTCCGGTGGTAACCAGGGAACCCACGTGAACCCCTGCCCACCGTCCATGTGACTGATTGCTTAGGGGGAGGACTGCCAATGGCAGTCTTGGGCGGTGCCCTGGCAGGTCACGGAAATTGTAACACTGGGAGCTGGTTGGCTGTTTTCTCCAGGTCTCTAGTCTCTATGGAGGTCCCTAGGAAACCCTTATTTTTTGCATACGATCTCCTTAAAGTCTCGGGACACTGGCTCTACAAACGCTCTGTAATACAGACTACTTTCTGTACGAGAAAATAACTATAATTTTCCCAGATTGTTGCTTTTAGGGATGGGGCTAATTTTTGAAAATCTACCCCCCAAGTAAAATCTTTGTATTAGTTCAAGAAATAACACAATACTTGAGATGAACCAGCCTTGTCTGAAATCACTTATAAATGTCTTCCTCTCTTTCCTTGTTTCCCCAGTCCAATGTAATGCACGTGGGTGTTCAGAACCCATAATGAACTTGCCTCACAGCTCGTTTGGTTTGAGTGACCCCCAAGCACAGAGGAGTCAGTCATGGCCCGTTGCGCCCTGTCCATGTTTAAGATGAGCTGTCGATTGGCAAATCGCCTCACCTTCCAGGAATAACTAATCGCTGCCTTTGAAATGTCTGTCGTCCTCTTCTCTCAGATGCCTCAGATGATATGAACAGCCTTAGACGTGAGAAAATGTTTTCGGAGGATCTGTGGGAAGAGTGCGCATTCAAAAGAAATCAGTGTCCACCAGACATACTTTCTATAGGAAGTTTATGTTTCTGTTGGAGGGAGAATCCCTAGGAAAGTTTCCTAGAAGGAGACATTAGATAGTGTCGTGAATTATATTTGGAGCAGTGCTTAATCCTCAGAGTAACTGACAGTCCTCATCACTGTCATGTTGTCAGTCCGCACAGACTGGGGTCCGCAGAGCTTCGAGAGTGTCTGCCTCCGGGGCCTGTCTAGTGGCAAGCGTCACGCTCCATCCTGGAACGTTCTCAAGGTGACATCTAGAGGATGCTGTGGTGATATTTCAGGAAGCCGTGATCTGCGTGTGTTCCGGGGGAGTTGATCGGGCATAAGGCAGGGCACCCGGAGTGCCGCTTGCTCCGGAGTGAGTGTTCATCTGATGATGCAAGCGAGGAAGACTGTCCGCGAAGACTGGCCAGTGCAGTGGCCTCAGCAGCGAGGTCAGGACAGTAAGAATTCAGCGCAGGAGGGGGTGCTATAGGTTAAAGCGAGGCAGCACACAGGGCACCTGTGGGACAGTGGCCATCTCAGGGATGACTCTGCCTCCCTGACTTTAGCTCTGCCTTAGGTGCTGTCTATTATTCTCAGTCCTGGGGTGGCTACTCTTGAACTTGTTTTTGTCTTAGTTTTTACTTCTGCCCTTGCTGGAGGTCCTCAGTCTCTGTGGTGCTGCTGTCGTGTCTAGCATGTTCTTCAGAAATAACAGCTGTGTGCGGCTGCAGTTGTCTGGACCGTCAGCCTGGTTTCTGACCGCTGCTTTCTTAAAGGGCCTAGTAAGAATGACCTGGTGACTGAGCGGGAAGGCGTGCTGGGGACACCTGCCTGCGGCCACCTTCCTGTTGCTGTACGAAAGCCCCAGTTGGTGCAAGTGCTGGCCAGAGTAGTTGGGGCCCAGAGAAAGTATTCAGAACAGCCTAGTTTTGAAGAAGTGGCTCTGTGAGGCAGAGAAGGAAGCTGGCATAGTAAGTGTCCTAGTGAGAAAGAGAAACACGAGGGAGCGGAAGGGGCGGTGCGAGGCATGCCGGAAGCTGCCTGTGACTGGGAAGTGAACTGCCATGCTCCTAGATTCCTTTCCTTGGAGCAGGGGAAGAATAAATCACAGTGAGGGTGGTGGTGACACTGATGAAGATAAACATTAACATGAACAACGACAAAACCCATTTCTGTAGAACACACCACGTGTGGCCTGGCCGTGTTCTGAGCGATTTGCCTCTGTTATCTCATCTTCACGTTTACCTGGTGAGACGGCAGCGGGATCATTCTCGTGCTACAGGTGTAGAAGCAAAGGTGCAAAGAGACTGCGGAACTTGCTAACAATTACATAGGTGTCTAAAAAGCAGAGTGAGAATTCGAACCTAGCACCCAGGCTCCAGGCCCAGGCTCTGGATCACTCAGCTCTTCTGCACCCCATAGAAATTACATTGCAAACAGTTACTTCTCAGCTGAGGTTGAGAAATGTTTTGATCCTTCACGAGAAGATTTTATTTTAGCTTAGAAATAGTTGGCACCGTGTTGTTGTGTCAGTGCTACTTCCTTATCTTTGCCTGAGACCAGATGCACTTTCACTGCCTGGGGACAGTTCTCTCAGAAACAGGTACAATGTCCTGAGGATGGCCCTTGTTGGTCGCCTGATTTGCTTCTCGTAAACACGAAAAGAACCAAGGCCGTGTCTCGAAAGATAGGGAGAGAGAAATTGTGCCTGTTTTGGATACACAGGATTGGGTGATGAAGACTATGCGACTTTCTCTACACTTGCTCAAATAAACTGGCAGAGGGTAATCGACACTCATTTTAACACCGTAGAGCCGAAGATCAAGAATAAGCTAAGCAGTGTCACTCAGAAGGAGCGAAGGAGGGGGAGGGCAAAGCGAAGGCTTGGGTTCAGGTCTGTCTCCTCCCTAAGTCCAGGCCCATGCTGTTCATTTCGCTGCCGGGCTGCTGGAGGTAACTAGCTTTCATGAGTTTCCTTCATGGTTCCTCACAGCTCTGAAATCTGGTGTTGTGTCTGGAGGTCCTTAGGTGAAGCAGAGTGCAGTAGCCCTCGAACCTAGCACCACGCCTCAGGAACCTCTTTCGGGATGCTGTCTGCAGCTGGAACTGGGGTCTTCTGAGGTGGACTTAGTTCCTGTGTTCCCAGTCTAGTTCTACTTGGGCCGAACGAGGGACTGGACCCAGAGGGGACAGTGTGATTTATATCTCCAACCCGTGAAATTTGAAGACAAAATGCTGTATTAATACTGTACCCTGTAAATCTTTTCTCGCATTAGCAACCTTCTGGGAGAATAAAGCTTGCCACAGAAGCATTGCCATATGTGCTGATGGAGCTGAACTCAAAAGGGAAGATTAGAAAACTAACCGCACTAATAAATTTCATTCGAAGCAGTTGGAAAATGGACGGCTGTTTTGACAAGTTAGAAACACCGCACACATTTAGTCTCTGTTTCAGACGGTTAAAATGAATTTCCAGGACCCAACAGAAACATCTTATGTTACAAACCTGATTTTTCTGCTGAGTTACCCAGATGTCAGACGTGTATGCCCTGGAAACTGAAACATGACTAGGATAAAGCCCCCGAACTGGAAGGGGGGCTGAAGGCCTCACCAAGGCCACGTTTTTCTTACCTGGCTCTGAGGTCAGGTATCAGCGTGGCTGTTGGAATTCCCCTCTGCAAGTTTTCCTTCTTCAAAGTGTCCCGCAGGTCAGGCCACCTCCTGAAAAGCATTTATTCAAACGGGTGGTATCAAGGCCTCCCTGTAGTGGGCCTCAGCCTGTAACCCATGGCCAGCTGTTTTTCTCTTTAGCCAAGGTGGCTGCCACAAGGGTCCTTTCCCATGGCCTGTGCTTGCCAACATCTGGTGCAGACCTTAGGAATGGATGTGTACTTTGGTTCTATTCTTACTGAGTTGAAGTTCTTCATTTAATATATTGAAACTTATGTCCCCTGATCACATTACATTCATCTCATAATTGCCCTTCTTGCCCTGAGTCTCTGGCCTTGAAAATGTTACTCACCCGCCTCTATAATTTACTCTTTGAACCTTACCTTTTACTCAGAAGCCATCCTGTGTGTCAGCCAAGTCTGTCCTTGGGCCTTGGTGTGGCCTGGGTTTGAAAGAATGACTGCACCTTGCCAGGTGAAAGCACAGAGGCTGGAAACCGGACTGCCTGGGTTGAATCCACTGCCAGTCTGACAACTGGATGATCTCAGGCAGCTCCCTCGAACTCAGTCTCAGCTTTTTTTATCAATCAATGGAGACAAAAATACTAGACACATCGGGTCATAGTGGTGCACACTGGTAGTCCTAGCATTTGGGAGGCTGAAGGAGAAAGATCATGAATTCAAAGCCAACCCAGACTACATGTCATTCCCTGTCACAAAAAAAAAAAAAAAAAGCAAAGCAAAAAGCATGTACGACATGTGGTTGTCATATAGATAAATGTGTTAATTCATATGAAACACAATGAAGTAGTACCTAGTGTTTAGTAAGTGCCCCAATGATACCATTGTTGTATCTTCTGTGATCAGACCACAGCCTCCAGTGACCTCGCCCTGACTCTGCATGTGCCATCACTTTGAGATTTTAGTGCCTGTACACATTATCACCTCCTCTTCCTGGAGCACAGTCCCTTTCATTCCACTCCCATCTTCTTTCCAGGGAACCTTCACTTACCAACAAAGCCCTAGGCCAAATAACTGCCCATCCACGATCCTTCTCTCCCACCAGCAGGCAAGATGACTAATTTTCTCCACTGTGTGCTCAGAGCGCTTGGGTGCTTCAGAGAGCTGGCCTGCCCCTTTGCAGGGCTGATGCCTGTCGCACGTCATGTGTTTTTTTCTCTTTGGTGTTTCTGTTCTTTTTGTAACACAGTGTCTTCCCCAGCAACCCTCTTTCTTCATTTATTCTGCTTCCTAGTGTCAGGAGCACGTGCTCAGCTTGCCCCGGCCCTTCTCCTTGCTTCACTCGTTGCCTCTTCCCAGGCTGCACCTCTGCTCTGAGCAGCTCGCCGGCCTCAGAGCACTCTCGGGGGGTTCTGAAGCGGGAGCCTCATCGTCCGGCTGTGCTGCTGGCGCCAGGCCACAGGTCCCCTCGCGGGTCTCCCAGGTCGCTGTCTCCTCAGCGTCCTCCTGTCTTCCCGGGGAGCAGGCTCTGTAGATACGGCCACCTAGACAAGGGCCTGCCCCCTCGGCTGCCGGGGGTCCCGGCGGGTTGTCAGTGAGCAGCTGGCTGTGCACAGGGCGCAGTCACCCCTTGGCCGGGTGAGGGTGTGCGAGGGTGTGAACTGCCGAACAGGAAAGCCTGGCTGCGAGATCCCAGCCTTGCTGGTACAGCGAGGGAACCTAGAACAAATTACTCAATCTCTGTGTGCCTTAGTTTCCCCCCTTCAATGCGGATATGAGCATTAAAAGGCTTAATAAAGTCCTTAAAATGGTGCCTGACATGTAATAAACATTATATAGCTGTTTTTAACATTTTCATTGGCGTCAGCATCCTCATCGTTTAGTTTTACAGTGAAGTGGGTCGTTTCCTTTTCTTCCCCCTAAAACATGAAGCTCTCTTGGCGTATTTAGCTTTCCCCTCTTGGACAGCCAGGAGCCGAAAGAAACTTTCCTCCCTGTGAGGCTGGTAACAGGGTGCTGGGAAGACTGGTACTTGGAATGCCAGCTGTAGGGCAGGCAGGGACCTTGGTGCATTGGGTGCACAGACTCAGCCACCTGGCACAGATCCCTGCGATGGCATAGAAGCCCAGGGCTGCCAGGTCTGTCTCTCTGTCTGGCTTTGAAGACTACATAGTCAAACACACCCGCAGGCCTATTACATGCAGTCTGTGCATCCGGCCTCTTTCCCACACAGCAGCCAGAATGGTCCTTTCAGAATACGAATTAGCACATCGCTGCCTTGGTTAAAGCTTACCTCTCACCCCCTTGCGCCTCTCCTCGCACTGTCCGTTCCCCTACTCAGAGTGCATCTTCTCCGACTGTCACCTCTCCTGGGAGGCCTCTCGGTCCCTTTGAGACACGAGCGAGCATCATCTCACCGGAGTCCTGGCTGGTCATGGGGTCACAGGTGTTCTGTGAATCAAGGGCTGAGCTGTGGCATCTGGGGAGGAGAACAGCGCTAGAGAAAATGCACAACACGTCCACTGACCTCGGAAGAGGAAGGAGGGAAAGTACAGGCCTCTCCTGAACTAATGAGACTTCCTGTAGCACGAGCACTGTTGATTTACCCAGTGTGCAAACTACCCAGAATGTGAAAAGGAATTTACTTCGGTCTGATGTGGCTGTTAGAAGTTAGTGCTTAAACATTCCATTTCAAGTATTCTCATTAAAGGTAATAGCAGAAAATTGCAGCAAAGATTGCTCCAGTTTTTAAGTGGAGATCCCCTCTGCAGAGCTGTTGATTTGTTTAGTTAATGCTAATTTATTTAATATACTTCTGCTTCTTGTTGATTTTTAGGTCTGTTGCCGCAGCTATTAGGAGTCGCCCCAGAGAAGGCCATAAAACTTACAGTAAGTCTTTTGAGTTGCTGCTTCCTAGTCAGGGGATTTACATGTTCTCAGGACTCTAGCGGGTCTTCTCTGAGTCAGCAGGTTTGCGGTTCCTCGGACGTGCAGCTCATGGGAAGGTAAGGCGCGAGGCACACAGAGCGTTGCATTGTTCCTGTTCGGCGCAGAACGTCTGAACATGTGATGAGAAAACTCGAGATGATGGTCGGTGGTTGTTTCGTCGTGGTAGCGGCACTAGGGAAATACCCCCCGGTCACCTGCCGTCTTAGGGAGCTGCTGTGTGTCTTCTTGTACAAAGTAAGATCCACAGAGTTTCAGTAGCCCACTATGCTCGCATGACTCATGAGCAGGAGAACTTGAGTTCAGAACAGCATTTTCTGAATTCAGAACATGGACTCTTTGGGCTACACCTGCTATTTATCGATCGCACATTAGGGTGTGGCTGGTAAGCACTTGCCAGAGCCAGACAGTGAGGCTTTGTGCTCTCCTTGAAGTTGATGCTTCCTCGGGCATGTCTGCCATGGGCCTGTCTGCCATCATGTTGGCAGATGATCGCGGGGATGATACTGCTTGTCACTCAGATTGCAAAGCCCCATAAACCTAAACTCCTGGGCCATCAGCTCTGTCCGTGAAATTCTTCTTCCACCATTTTATGATCTGATCTCAAAATGCCTAAACTGCTCTGGCCTATATCTGCCAGAACACTTAGGATTGTGCCTTAAAATTGCTTGTGGTGCATTTCACTTTGAGACCATTATACTTAATTAATTAATGTAATCGACATTCTTTGAGAATCCTTGAGGAATTTTTAGGTACTAAATTTCCACTGAGCTGAAAAATCTACACAAATTGATCTCAATGAGGAGTGCTATTTTACATTAAATCTTGTTAGAAGACTTAAAAGTGATTTTTAATCAGTCTGGTAAAACTGTTTTTAAATAATAGCATGAATATTTTTATTTTTTCTCTTCCGTCAGTATGTCTTCCCTTTTGTGCTATTGAAACTACAAGACATATTTTCATTTTTGGCTCACAAGCCACCCTGTGTTTTCATTTTCCTCCCTGCAACATCAGAGATGCTTATTTACAGTGTGCTTTACCTTAAAAACAACTGCATGTATGCTATTCAGAGTATCTCTTTTGAATGATTTTCACATCTATCAGTTTACATACAAAAAAACCATGTTGGTAGATGCATATTTGTATTAATGACTTTTGTATAGTTCTTATCAGCATCTCTAAATATTTTTCTTTAAGGTGAATGATTTTGTTCGAGACAAATTTATGCGCAAAGATGGTTCGATCCCGCTTGCAGCAGAAATTCTCGCTGGAGGCTGTGTAAGTACCTTCTGCAGATCTCCATGTCAGACAGATTTGTTACACATACATATCACTGCCATGGTCAGCAAGTGTGGACTAAGCTTCTCTTTAATCACAGATCCTGTGCAAGGGCAGAATGTATTGGTCACCTCTGCTTTCCTAGGCAGGCAGCCATGCCTGAGGTGGAAGGGTAAATGTTTCTGATCTTATTGCCTGCTACGTTGTGCCTGTTCAATGCATCATTGCCTGTGGTTGCTTCTGCAGAAGAAATCATTTGTGGCAGAAGTGTTTGCATTTGAACAATTTTTTTTAACTTTTCTAAAGTTAATTAGAACCTGTAGTACATTCTTTGCTCATGGCACCCTCTGCTGGGTCAGGCACCACAGTTTGTGGCTTCAAGTCAGCAGCCATAGCACTCTGCTTTGCTTTTCCTTAAAAGTGGCTGCAACCTGCAAGATTCCAATGCTTCTGGGTGAAAGATGCTGGGAAACGGCTGGCTGAGGGTGCACTGCCTTGTCAAAAATTTGTGGACCAGGGCCGGAGATTTAGCTCAGTGGTTTCTGCGCCTGCCTTGCAAGCACAAGGTCCTGAGTTTGATCCCCAGTAACCACAAAAATGCTGGGCGTGGTGACTCACACCCACCAGCAAT